>JANAVB010012744.1:0-42691 GCA_029216955.1 Iris pallida | reverse complement strand
GGGATATAATCATTGATAGGCGCACATCCGTAAGACGATTAGCGACCGCTTAGCGAGATGTGAAAGCCGCCAATGATGGTATACAGCGCTAGATCTCCATAATTGGGACAACAACCCACTACGAGAGGCGCCGGGCTGCCCAATTCGAGAAAGAAGAAAAGAAAGAAAAGAAATAGAGAAAAGAAAAAGAGAAATGTCTTTAGTCCATTCTGACGCGAATACGCCAAGACCTTCATATAGTTAAGGAACAATGGGTTGAAAGTGCAGGCACATATGTGTCCTGCACACATAGATCCTACATAGAGAACACTTATAACATGACAGGGAAGGAATGGGGCGTATTCACCTTGCGTCAGTGCAAGGGCGAATGCGTCGACTTGGTAAGAAGTCGCACCACGAAACAAACAAGAGATTGCTTGTCTGCTTGCCTATTCAATTCAAATAACATGCTTGCCATGATAACATTCTTTACCACTTTTGAATATACCATGAAATCGACCCTAAGGAGAATATAGCAAGATCATAAGCTAAGTTGCATGATTGAACATAAATATTAAAATGTCGGTTTAGAAAGTTGGTCTTTTCGTCAGTACATACGAGGACGAACGTACTGATCCCCCACCAGCTTCCATGCAGGGTGCAGGGAATGGATTGCTCGCGACGAAGCTTCGCTTGATCGTGCAGAGGCATGGAATGTCGTAGCGTTTGAAGCGTGCGATCGCATTGACGCTCGAACTTGCAACATGATTGATGCGACCGAGATATAGAAGGCATGATATATGGAACAATGAAATCCTTTATGGACAAGAGAGAATCTGAGTGTTGTAGCCAATCTGGCATATATTGTTGGGCTATCGAAAGCCTTTGTAATCTCAGTTCGAATATCAATAAAGAGAATTATTTCGTATACTCTGTTTTTCTTTCGTTAAATATTGAATGTGTTGAACGGATTTGAACATTGACTTTGAAAGTCGAAAATAAATTGTTGCACGAGATGCAATAGATGTCGGAAATAAATTGTTGCACGAGGTACAATAGATATCGAAAATAAATCATTACACGAGTGCAATGAATATCGAAAATAAATCGTTGCACGATGTGCAATACGTATCAGAAGTAAATTGTTGCACGTGGTGCAACGCATATCAAAGTAATCATTGTACGAAGTACAAAGGAGATTGGAAAAAAATTATTGTACGAGATGTAACGGAAGGAACTGAAATCATAAATTGATAGAATGAATCGTTCGGTTGCACACCGAACTTGTGTTGACAAATGAAAACATTGGCCGAGTTATGTCGGATTTGATTTAATCAAAGTTACGATTGTGATCAAGCACGATCACTGCGGAAATCGTGAGTCGAAAGAGATTGTTAGTTCATAGTGAGTATAATACGAGGAAAATGACTTGATTTCCGAGTGGTATATGCCATACCATGTATGCGATGAATGACTCGATTCCGAGTGGTATATGATATACCACTTGTGCGATGAATTGCATCGACGCGTTGTGAGAATTACGGAAGGTTTGTCCGCAACGGACGGGAGAGTACGAGACTCGACTGGAAATTTGTATGACAGTATATTGATGCAACTGTTCTTCGAAAATCGGTTGGGATGATAAGACGAGACTCGTATTAATGAATGATACGTCGGATGGAAATTATAAGTCGTTCGGACGACCGAGACTAGCGGAATGATTATGCCTTGAAGTAATAATCGGATCGACGGGAAATGAAAACTCGAACTTACAAATGAATCGCACGACTTGCGATCTCGATAGAAATGTTGGGCGAGGCGAATCGAATCGCACGACTTACGATCTTGATAGAAATGTTGGACGAGGCAAATTATAATCGGATCGCACGATGTGCGACTTCGGTTAAGAGTTGGTTGATGCGGGTAAATAGTGCCTAAGAGATAGTTGGTTACGCTACAACGAAACTTATTTGTGTACGACTGAAACATGCAAAAACTGAGAGGGCGTGATTATATAACTCGAGGGTTCGATATTGGATAATTGGTAACTCGGTTACGCGATCAAAGCATAACAGAATGCAACGAATCGAGAAACGATTCGAGACGTACAAAAATGTTTGTGGAGAACTTGGACGTATGCAATACAAGTTGTCGATGTTGAAACAGAATCAAAGTTGACCCTTACGCTATCAAAAATTGATACGACGTATCGAGATCGATACGTAAGAAAATGTAAGCACGATGTGAGAATACAAAATGGAGTGTGCCTCGCGCTATCAAAAGTTTTGTAAATAATAATATGAGAATGAATGAACTGGTTGATCATGAACTTCATGATTGATCAAGACGGGACTATAAGTCATCGACGATTGTTCGATGCATACAGCATCTCGTGTGTCGATCGCAAATAAGATAGACTCGAACTTGATACGAGTAGATATTTCGTAAATTGCAAAATTATCGACGGTAGTGCATGACTTTACTCGGAGGATAGTTGCGCATTAGTTGCGCCGATAGAAATAATTTTGTCCGAAATTGGATAGTCACATAGAAATCTTCGGAACATGATTTGGCTCCGAAATAAGATATAGCATGGTTCGTATTAAACTGTCCTTCGTTAATGGTCCACAATTATCGAACGTAGCTTTTGTCACGCCCCGACTCGCCAAATCGGTCGTCATCGCCTTGACTCGATATAAATCGATCCCACGAGCCGGGACGTGATGTCGTACAAGTCTTTATTGGACTTGTACAAGGCAAGAATGTGCATTTGAAATCTACTTTGACACGATGCGTTGAAATTAAACAGTACAGAGAATTGAAGACATAGAATAGAAAGAATTTAGCTTTTCATTCATAAAACTTACAAAGTATGTGCAAGGTCATTTTTACATTACATATGCCGTTGCGGCTATATCTTTGAACACAAAAGAAAACTCTCGATAAGCCGCCATGAAATAATCCTTGTCTTTCCATACATTCATGCCCTTTTATACATTTGAACAAAGCCTTCGATCTGAATTGGGCTTCAAAATAGGAGAGCTTCGCGTTGCCTCCCATTCTTCAGCTTTAGGTCTAGTCTCGAGCTCCCATAGCGCGCTCGTTACCTGGGGAGTTGGGGGTTAGCACACTTGCTAGTGGATGGGATGAACCCACTCGTCTAAACCGATACTGATTATTAAGGATTCTAGCGTACAAAGTGATCTTTCTATTTAGAACTATATGAATTGCAGTTCGTATCGAAGGCACATTTTAAATAGTAACAACATAACCAATTTCAACTTATCTTACCATGGTCGTGCTCCTTTCCTGCACAAAATATACATAATACTTACCACCTGCACAAGACAATCGGTGAGCATGCAATCTATCTTATATACGGTCAATGGTGATATCGACACCATGAAGGACGATTACGAAGCATTGCGACGTGCCCTACCAGTTCAGGTTACGAGCCTAACTAGAGGTCTCACAATGCCTCGTATCGAAGCACGATTCCATAATTTCCTCCTAGGCCGATTCGGTCCAAGCGCCCCGGGCACCGTCTCGAGGAAAGCTCACCTTGTGCACAAGTCGTCTATGACCATGCGAATGTATGAATAGTTTAATATGTATGAAGTAAATTGCATAGCGTAGACATTATTAAACCGTATAATCATTTCTACTCGTGCAAGGGTTCTTTTTCCGAAGCCGTACATTCGATTTAGCATCCCGTAGGCACCAAATTCTTCGAGGCATAATATACTGCAACCAAGGTTTCTTTCTTACATTTTGCAGAACATGAAATAAATTTTATCTCTTTCCTAGAATTTATCTTTTCTCTAGGTTCAAAGTTAACTTCTCTAAGTTGTTATATTATCCCAAGTTCTTGATCTTAGTGGCAAAGCATACATCCCGTTAGCATCATCGATTTGAACGTTGAACTTTAAGAATTTAGTTGGCAGAAAGGAGTAGAAAACAAGGGGCCGCAGAACCACCCACCTAGAGAGATTGCGCTGAGAGTAGGAGAACGCTTCGCAACGGTCAAGAATCAGTTACACGAACTCCTGCAATAGCACGAGCATCGAATTAGAACCCTTCCTTCAATCCTTCCTTCGAAATTCCCAAAGACGCATTCAAAAATCGACGCGAAAGCACACTTATCAAACCCACACAATAATACATTCAGAAAGCCAAGAAAACCAACAAAACCAACAGCAGATCGGTTGTGTCGCTCCCTTTAGAGTTCATTTGCCATGACACAACCTACTTCATCTAGGACTTATTTCAGCAGTAGCCGATCAATTAGTTGGAATGGTACTTGTATCACTCGTCCAAATCGATTTTATTGATGCCATAGTTTTCGTATACCAAACTCGTCGCTGAGTCAGACTAGCCATCTATATTCCCGATCATGTCTGACTTGCCACGAGCCTATTACATAGTGCTTCGCCCCAACGGGAGTGGGGCACTACAGCTTCGGGGCACCTGACAATAGAAGACTTGACCGCCAAATCAAATTGAATATTACAGACCGTAAGTGTAGTGCCCCGTCCTGCAAAGTCAATCGGAGGAATCTAAACGCCGACGGCGTTCAGACTTGGCCTTACAATGGCGACTCGAAGACATCACTCAGGTGGGGTAGTTTCGGTGAACTTGCCTCATCTTTGCCTTCATATAATAAATCGTGTGTTTTCAACTTGCACAAGTAGGCTTAATAATAAAAGCTACGAATCCATATAGCTAAGGGAATAATCCCGATGGATCGAATCGATTTTGAACATGGAAAACGTCCCACGGTCGGCTTAGAGTTGGTGCACGACGTGCTTTGAAAATGACACTCGGTCCTTCGTCCTGTGACTTGGGAGAAGGAAAGTTGGTCTTTGACACAAAGTTAAAAATTAGCCTAAGTCATAGGCGTCGCCCGCGTAAATGCTCGATAAAGCATGTACGCTTCCGAAATGCAAGGCTTGGCATAGCCTTTGCTCGTCCCTCGGGTTAAGTTGTAGGCTTGAGTATGTTAGGCAAAGTTATGCCGGTTGACCTAAGTCATTCTAAGTGCTGTCTCGCTCATTCTGCGGTTGTCAAGTTAAATATTCCCACGATCCCAAGGCCCGTCGTATGAAGTATGACTTGGGCGATATCGTTGCATAGAACACGAGTCGGTTTAAGGCACGAGCCACGGTTGGTTCAGAGGAAAGTTAGCCACGGTCTGTCGATACTTAAGGAAAATACGTTATGTTCAAGTTAAGTTATAAGGCTATGTAGTAGCCGTTCCCTGAGTTCAAAGAATGTTAAGTCTAAGCGATGGTTAGTCGCCGAGAGAAAATATATTGGGACTGTGGTTCAGTCGCCGAGGCAACCCTGGTTTGGGCTCTGCAAAGGAAGTATGAAAAGTGGAAAGAGTAAAGCAAAGGAACTGTGATAATAATGAGACCATGCATTACGTTAAGTCTAGAAGTTAGCATAGGCGCGTGGTCATGGACAACTTGTCGACAAGGGCGATGGTATCTTCGAGCGGCAGCCCTGGGCCATGGGCACCGACTCGGCCTAGGAAGAGCCAGGTTATAGTCGAGCTGGGTAATAGGCAACCGGTAGGTCGGAGACTTGCATCGAGGATCGCAACCGACGGTACAAGGGTCCCGAATACCAGGCTATGTCCACTATGTCTAGTCAATGCCAGTGACCAATTCATATAGATGTGTCGGCACGGGCGGCAATCCGCGTAGGTGCCTTTGGACTGAGTCGAGTTGAATATGTATGAGTTAGAAAGATACAATGTCTTGGCCTAAGATTTGGCTACAGCAAAGGCGATGTGCTTCGGCACGGGATGCGGCGTCGAGTGTTAAGTCGTTGGCAAAGAGTTGCATGAGTTAGACTTGAGCTGTTGCGAGTTAAGTCGAGAAGGGTCGTTGGGCAAGTTGAGTAAAGTTACGTTGAGTTGCTGGGCACGACCTCGAAATATGAGGCACGGCCGCGTTGTCACAACACAAGTGTAAGCGAGACTAAGCGAGGAGGCGCTGCCTCGGAGATATTGAAGCACGAATCGAGTATGGCACGACCGAGTCGTTACGTCCCAGAGTTTGGCACAAAAGACAAGTTTAAGTCGGTGCGTCGACAATGCAAGTACGAGAAAGGTCTAGAGGCAAGGAAATGGAGTCTATCGTGTAGTTGCGTCTCTGATTATGGCCGTAAGGCAAATACGACTTGATAGGTTAACGTTATTAGTACGAGAAGGGCTAAGGCAAAAGTATGAGTTAACGTCGTTGTGCAAGCACGGGATGGTCCTTAGACACAAGTATGCAAAGGCGTCGGTCCTAAAACTGATCCTAAGGCAAGAATAGAAAGACAATCGTAAAAAGGGTTTATGTTGCACAAAGTAAATGAAACGTGTTGGTTTTGTATGGGTGGGCGAGGAGCTCACTCCACCAGTCTGACACCCACACAGTGTTTCATGTGCAGGCACAGGTAGAAGCTCATGACGCGGAGCTCGCTTGGATGCGTCGAGGCACGGAGTTCCTTGGCGATTCGAAGCGTACGGCCGCGTGGATTGAAGACTTATACGGGACATAATGTATGGACATCGCCTTCCGAAACTTCCGCTGGCTCAAGCAACTGTATCGAGAGATGAGAGATAGCAGAGTGACTTGTAAATGAGAGAAAAGTGAGCACGAGAGACTTTTAAATTGGCCTTGCGCCCATAAATGTAATCTTGTATTCAATATCAATAAAGAGCTTCTTTTGAATGACTTGTGTTCATGTGTACTTGTACTTAAATTCCGCTGCATGTTTCAATATTTCTGCTTGGGACTTTCGGAGCGACGACCCCGTCGCCGCCGATGTAATCGGCCGTTATGTAACTGCCTTGCACGAGCACAATCTAGGCTCGTGCGGCATCACGCCTTAGCGAGGACGATCGCTCATACGGGAGCGGGGCGTGACATAATGGTATCAGAGCACGGCTTTACGTCCTTGGACCGTCGATTGAATTCTTTAACTTCGATGTTTCCGCAAAACTCTGTTGCTTCCGCAAGTTGTTATCGTTGGCGCTCTCTCTCAAATGTCCGTCGGCATGTCCATACAATAAGTCTAAATATTTTCGAAAGCTCATAAAAGCGTTCAATCGAACGCATCGGTAGGCCTTTGTGCCGAACGGCGTCAAACTTGACTTGACAGAAAATGCGTGCTAGAGTTAGCAAGTCGGGTGCGTGCCTAACGAGTCCTACGTCGATAATAGCAAATGTAGTCCATGCGGGATGGTTATGCACACGGCCTTTTGGCTAAGTTGTGCCGCGTATCGCGTACCTAGACTTTATGGTGCAAACGAGTTGCGAGCGATATTGAGTATCGCTTGGTCGGGAACAAAGCTACACTTAGAGTGTATATCGATAGGAACGCTATCGAGTTCACGCTTGGGCGTGCACGGGAGATTGATTTGGATTTTGAGGAATAGTGCGAATGACTTAGTACGTCGAGGCGACGTGAGCGATTACGCTAGAGATTCGTCGAACGAATCTGAAGGATGTCTTAGCGCATGACGCAAACGTGATTGAGGACTAGATCGTATGGCTCGAATCCGAGTGGTGTATGAATTTTCTTAGAAGTCATTCGAGCAAGATTGAGGATTACGAGTAACGGCGAGTATGTCGACGAGGCAAAGCGATCGCGCAAAGCCTTAGAACGCGTCACGCTTAGTTGGTCGTGACTTCGAATGTCCCGAACGAGATATCTTTCGGACAACTTGTCAATGGGCAACGCAAGTTAGAAAACGATTCGGAACGATGAATGAAAATGAATCATCTTGATCGAGGAAACTTAGAGGATCGCGCGTACGATTTCGGATCGAGTCGAATGAAATTGTGACTTGAGTTTGGACAACGATTAGCTTTGAGGAATGGAGATCGAACTTGATCTTGAATATCAAAAAGATTGTGGAATATCCATTCGGACAATAGCATCAGTCGCACGACTCGAAATTGGTTGCAAAGGAAGATCGTCAGGTTACGCATATCGTCGATGGTATTGAGGCGTATCAAAGATCGATATGCGATAACTCGGGGGTAATCTGACTCGGCGAATGACGATCGTGCAAATGTCATTGCTCCGATGGATGCTATACTCGGGATATTAAAATGTGTCGAGGAAAAGATAAACTTGGCTCGAGGATTTCCTAGTTGAACGAATGACTATCGGACTATCGAACTTGGCTTGGATGAAAAATGGAATGTTTGGATTTGCTTCGTTCGATAACCACAACGTTGACGTTCTTGTCTTATGCGAGCGCTACTCCAGCCTCGTACATGCGTCACGTCGATTAGGGCGATCACTCTGCATGAGCGCTGGTATGGTGATTCATACAGCAGGGGTGGTCGAACTTGCACGGTACGACAATTTGTGCTTTGACTTGTGGTTTGACACGAAGATGGACTCGAGAATGAATTGGTGTGCTTGTCGATTGAACTTGAGGATTGAGTAGGTCCAATCTGCGTATCAAGAATAAATGAGTCTAAACTCAAACAAGAGTTACGCCCCGATGAGAATGATTATTCTGCAGGAGCGTTGCATGGTGATTCATGAACCACCACGGATTATCGGACTCGTGTGAGATTGGGGCGCAACTTATTGTCGAGCGAGACGACCTCATGATCGAATACATGAATTGGTTAGAATTGGTGAATTAAAGGGATTCGAATATACGCAACGCGTGCCGTAATGCGAATTAGATGATCATGCTTGATGTTTAGAAATCTGAGTGACACAAGCGTGGGTAGAAAAGTCCGTACTACCGACTTTGGTTTGACCCTAGGATTAGGGTCAGTGTTGGCATTATTGTTGGATAACTATGATTCCAATCCTGACATTGACTTAGCCTTAAGAATTGGCCTAGCAGTTAGGCGAGACGCCCTTGTTGCAAGAGTTGCAATCAAAAGACGAATTTTGGGGATTGGCATGGATTGAAAGAGTGAATCAAGAATAGGAAATCCTGCTCACGAGATTCGGCTGACATGCATATATTTTAGGGACGCTTGAGTATGTGCACAATGCGACTCGAGTGAGAATGATGAATTCTCTATCATGCGGCTTGGCTGAATGCATGTATTTTGGGGACGCTTGAAATGCATGCACGATCTAGCCAAGTGATACGTTGAGTTCAAGCAAGACTTGAGGAATATAAGAGTGTCGAAAATTTAAGATCACGTTAAAAGGGAAAGGATTACTACTAGTACGAGCGTGGTTCGGACTGAGGAAACGCGTAGGCGAAGTGTGTACGATAGTTCCGTGCCCAGGCACGATTAAGTCTTGGCCATAGAAATGGTAGGATGGCTTGCCTTCAGAAAAGTCTCGAGGATGAGACTTGTTCTGAGTGGTGTATGTTGTAGTGCTCCGTCCCGCAAAGTCAATCGGAGGAATCGAAACGCCGACGGCGTTCAGACTTGGCCTTACAACGGCGACTCGAAGACATCGCTCAGGTGGGGTAGTTTCGGTGAACTTGCCTCATCTTTGCCTTCATATAATAAATCGTGTATTTTCAACTTGCACAAGCAGGCTTAATAATAAAAGCTACGAATCCACAGAGCTAAGGGAATAATCCCGATAGATCGAATCGAGTTTGAACATGGAAAACGTCCCACGGTCGGCTTAGAGTTGGTGCACGACGTGCTTTGAAAATGACACTCGGTCCTTCGTCCTGTGACTTGAGAGAAAAGTGAGCACGAGAGACTTTTAAATTGGCCTTGCGCCCACAAATGTAATCTTGTATTCAATATCAATAAAGAGCTTCTTTTGAATGACTTGTGTTCATGTGTACTTGTACTTAAATTCCGCTGCATGTTTCAATATTTCTGCTTGGGACTTTCGGTACGACGACCCAGTCGCCGTCGATGTAATCGACCGTTATGTAACTGCCTTGTACGAGAGCAATCTAGGCTCGTACGGCATCACGCCTTAGCGAGGACGATCGCTCATACGGGAGCGGGGCGTGACAGTAAGTGACCCATGCGATGTCGCATATGAAATTGCATCGAGAAAGAAAATATGGTGCATGTTGACCATAAGTCTAGGCGATCGAAAATTGTTGGAACAGCTTTCGATTGAGAATGATGTTGCTAGATTTTGAGTATTCGTCGGATGGGTGCTTGAATGGTTATGTTGGTCGACGATCGAACGAGAAATTCACCAACGAACTTGGTGATTCGGATAGACGATTGTGAAAATCGTGCTATGCAGAGAGAGAACGATAAGGGAATGACTTACTAGTTATGTAGTTTGATTTGGATTCACCTCACGATTGAGCTTGCGTGAATCGAACTTATATTCGATATTGCGAGACGGATAAGTTGGAAATTTGGCTAGTGAATTCCTACTCGTTAGGAATCGAACGTAAGATGCATCGTAGAGACTTTGGGTCAAAACAATTGTTGCCTTGAGCACCGTCGCCTCGATATAAACTGTTGTGTCGGATAGACATGTGGCCTTTGTGCAATGTCAATTTAAAGTTGCGTCGGAAGAATTTAAGTAAGGTGTCTAGGTAAGTAACCTAGCGGGCGTAGTCCTGAATGTTGATGCATTTGCAAGTCAATAAAGAAAATCATATCGAGATAAGTTGCATAGCTAGACTTCGAAAATAGTTGGGTGGCGAATTCGAATGCAAGGCGTTGCGGAGGATCATTGCGATTGGATGTGCGATGGCTCGACGCAACGTATAAAATTGATAGTCCATACGAAACATACAAAATATGAAATGCGATTTTGAATCGTGTCGCGTGCATTGACTTTGTTGAATGAATCATAAATGTATCGAATATATGTATGCGATAAAATTTCGAGAACGGTTGCTAAAGATAAGTCCGATTGGGAGTACGAGAGGGCAAGCATAGGATTGAAATTACATGTCAGCTTTGTTCCAATTTACTACCACTGGACTTGGTCGAAATACATATATCTTCGGGACGCCTTGAATATAGGTACGGATCCAAATCGAGTTGTATACACAATTCAAATAAAACTGCAGGAAGGACTTGAAATGTTAATGAAAAGCTTGTAAGATAGTGTGAAACTAAACAACATTGGTGGGACGAGATCGTGAAACGATCAATAAAATACTTAATTGGAGTCTTAGTTTTGGTTCGAGGACGAACCTTGTTTTTAGTGGTATATTCTGTAATGCCCCGCTCCACACGGCGCATTACGCTGAGACGTTGACTCAACGAGTCGCGTTGACCGAATGAAACGTATCAATGCGAATCAATACGAGATTTACGTTGTCCCGAGCAATGCATGGAACCAAGTCGATGCGAAGAGTTGTATTGTTCCAAAGGAATACATCGAATTAAATCGATGCGAAGCACCGCGTTACCCCGAAGGATAAGTGCGTTGAGATGGCTCAAAGATTCTAAGAAATCGAGTTGACCAAGGCATAAGTCTGAGTCGATACAAGTATTAATTTTAGTTGGTTTTATGTGCAGGCTATACGTTTACGCTGAAATATTAGAGGTCGACATTTTGCCTTATTCAGAAAGGAGTCCGCGAAACCAATCGTCGCCTTGCGACGGACTGAGACGTTGGCATGGTAAGCCAAATCCGACGTATAATTCAATGAAGCACGAAGTGCTCGAATGGCTAAGTCAGAAGAGTTGGTCGTGCAACGAAGTTATGAAATTGAGCCGCATCGGCTCGGCAAACAACAAGACGTATCGGGTTAAGGTGGGAGGATTGACTCTTCTTTTTAGTCCTTCATCCCTAAGTCAGAATATATCATTGTATGCTAAGTTAACATATCGACGCCACGGGCGTGGTCCGATCGAAAGATAAATCGTAGTGTGTGTCGAATACTAGTTAGAACAATTGAAATGAAATATGCATCAAATGCACGAGTCGCTATGGAACAGTGAATATCGCAAAGGCGAGCGCCTCGGTGCACAAGCCGCAAGAACATGTGATAACTATATTCGGCGAGTGCTTTCGTACATGAGACATTCCGTGCCTTCGTGCACGAGTTAGAATGGCTAGCACATTGAAAGACAATAGACGAGCACCCTAGCGTGCAAGCTATGAACATTGAACACTAAGTTATAGAACATGGAAATATGGCTTCGACGCGTGCAACAAGTGCACGACGCGGGAGAAAAGATGATAAATATATCGAAACGTGCTTATGTGCACGAGATCATAAAAGATGGCTTCGTTGCGAAAGAATACAGTTGTGGCATGAATGTGGCAGAACTGTCGGATATGACATGATGCCTCGAAAGGTGTTCGGGACCTTCGGGTCGTTCGGTTGACGAACATTGAGTTGAGGCATGATGCCATTGAACATTGAAACAAAGTATGAAATGTAAGAACATAGAAAGTTAATGAAAGAAATACGAGATGATAAAGTCTGAGTCTCGGACTCAAGACTATGTTTGGTTGTTTGATAAAGTCTGAGTCTCGGGCTCAAGACTATGTTTGGTTGTTTGAAAATAGGGCGTTGCATGGTCGAATGGACTTGAGATAATCTTCCGTGCACGGAACGTTCCCTACGAACGGGCTGCTCCGGGGCACCGGGACCGTTCGACCTAGAAGGGATATAATCTTTGATAGGCGCACATCCGTAAGACGATTAGCGACCGCTTAGCGAGATGTAAAAAGCCACAAATGATGGTATGCAGCGGTAGATCTCCATAATTGGGACAATAATCCACTACGAGAGGCGTCGGGCTACCCAATTCGAGAAAGAAAGGAAAGAAAGAAAAGAAAGAGAGAAAAGAAAAAGAGAAACGTCTTTAGTCCATTCTGGCACGGATACGCCAAGACCTTCATATAGTTAAGGAACGATGGATTGTGTCACTACCACATTTCTAGTTTGAGGGTATTTTTGTCATTTTGAATTTATTTGAAATTAATATATTTATTGGAATGGTGTAGTTTAATAATTATTTAATTAGTTGCCATGTGTTGTGATTAGCCCTAACCTAGATTGGACCTAGTCATGATTAGTCTTAGTTAGTCATTGTCACGCCCCAGTTCCGGAATACGGGGACGTACACGGCCAGCTACACCGTATAAGGTACGAATACGCTATACGGTGATGACGGCTGTCCAGTCTGGTTGGGTATCCTAGCATGCAATCAATCTATGGCCTAAATCCGATCTCATATCCACAAGTCACAACTCCCAATACATAGGACAACTGTCAGCTCTATCTGACTAGACTAGGACAACCCCTAGGATGAAGGGTCAGGGGACAAGAGTCTGGTAATAAATATCGTCGAAAGTGGCAAGGATTACACGGACCGCTCTGGAGCAAATCCACAACCCTTAAACCAAACAAGGACCAGGGTTGCAGACCGTCTCCCGAGTGGAACTGCTCTCCTTACGCTATCCGACGGACAAGACAGATCAGGTGCTAGGCGACTGATCTAGTCTAGAGTCTACCTAGCAAGCAATGGGATCAGGTATACTATACCAAGGTGAACAGGCACGAGCCCAGTCCAGCAAACCAAGGGAATGGTTCTGCCCAGTCCTTCGAACCAAATTCCCGATCGGGAATTTTGGAAGAATCCGGCAGAGTCTCCTCTGTATTCTGGACAGGAGCTCCCAGCGAATTGGGGCTAAAACCACTCGGCGCAACCCGCCGCAGAATCGCAGAATCGCAGGCTGAGAACACTAAGTCTCAGCTACCAGCAGCACTAAGATGCGTACTGGGAACAAGTCGATAGCCGAGAACACTAAGTCTCGGCCTCCAGCAGCACTACGATACGTACTGGAAAATCAATCGAACCTGAGACCACTAAGTCCCGGCCTCCAGCAGCGCTACAATGCGTACTGGGCGCCAAGCCAACATGCATAATAATAAAATAACCGCCTCGCAGGGCGCATCACAGCACATGCTCGTAATTCTAACCCAAGCGCAATCACAGCCACAAGAATAGTTCGCCAAGCCGCTACCCGACCGCGAGTCGGACACGGGGCATACAGGGACAATCCATACATGTGAGTCGTGCTCGTGTCCTCGGAGGTGTGGATGACCCATCCGAGTTGTCCGATACGGTCTATCCCGGTATCGGACCAAGCTATCCTAAGTTATCATCATGGCAGATCTACTACTAGGCTACACTAATCATGGTTATAAAATTTACAAGTACAAATTAATTAAATGAAATAAAATTCAGGAGAGAGGGCAAGAGCCGTCGATGAGCAAGGGATACTTGCCTAGAGGGCTCGGCTAGGTAAGCAAGTCTTCGGCAGTCGCGATCCAAGCTAGCACGCCAATCGAGATCCTCAGAACACACAATAAATAATCATCAGTACCAAATAATAAAATAATAGAATAATCACAAGAGATGGAAGAAGGCTATACCGTACGGGTCCCACAAGCAGCGCAGGAATCTGGCACGGAAACCGAGGTACGCGGACCGATATAGGCACGCAAATCGAGACGCACACGTATATCGAGACGCGTACGAGAATCGAGAGAACACGAATATCGAGACGAACGAGAAACATAAACGTACACGTAAATCGAGACGTGCACGTAAATCGAGACGACCCAAGGTCCAAGGAGCACGTAAATCGATTCGGCACACAAATCGAGGTGCACACGCAAATCGATGCGGTGCGAAGTCCAACGCAGCATGCAAACCGAGACGGTCATACAAATCGATGCATGCACGCGAATCGATGCGGCACGAAAATCAAGAAAGGCACGAAGGCCGAGGTACGAAAAACGAGACGGTGCACAAACCGAGATGGCACATTGCCCGAGGCAGCGCGGGGCTCGAGGCATCCCGCTGCCCAAGGCAGCACGTAGACCGAGGTACATGCAAAACGAGGCGACGCGTACACCGAGGTGCACACGACCCAAAAATACGGGGAAGCGCACCAACCGAGGGTGCACTGCCCGAGGAACACGCTGCACGAGGCAGCGCACTGCTCGAGGCGCACGGATCGAGGGGCTCGCTCCCCGAGGAGCTCACAGCCCGAGGAGGGGAGAGAGGAGGGTGGCGGAGCTCACCAGAGAGGGGCTCGGCCAGGTCGGGTCGGGTCGGACCACCAACGGGGGAGGGTGGTCAGCAGCAGGAGCCAAGTCGGGGCGGCGCTGCTGGCCGGAGAAGAAGGGCGGAGGAGACGGAGGCCGTCGTGGAGCTCGGCCAAGTCGGGTCGGGGGCTCCCGGCGGCAGAGAAGAAGACAGAGAAGGAGAGACGAGGGCGGTGCCGGTGGCGGCCATGGGGGCTCGGCCAGGCGGAGGAGAAAGGAAGAGGGGGAAAGTGGTGGTGGCGCTGGTGGTGGCGACGGCGGCCATGGAGGCGGTGGAGAGGATGGAGACGACGATGATGATGGTTGTGGTGGCGCTGGAAGTGGTGGTGGCGATGATGGCAGCCGTCGAAGGAGGCGGGGACGACGCCGGAGGGTGATGGCGGCGGTGGAGGTCAGAGATGGAGACGGTGGTGATGAGGGAGGCGATGGCGATGATAGTGGTCGCCATGGCGGTGGCGGTGCTGGAGTGGTGGCGACGACTGCAGTGGTGGGTGGCCGGAGCTGGCCGGGGAAGAGCGGGAGAGGAGAGGGGGAGATCGAGAGGGAGAGTGAAGAGATGGTGAGCTGAGAGAGAGAAAGGAATTGGGGGAGGGGGTCGGCTGATCCAGTGAGGGGTCGGGAGAGAGAGAATGGGTGAAGAGAGAGGTGAGGGGGTTAGGTAGGGGGTGTCGGCTGAGAGAGAGTGGAAAGAGAGGGTGAAAGCATGGGTTGGGGTTAGGGTTAGGTAATAGGAATAATAATAATAATAATAATAATAATAATAATAATAATAATAATAATAATAATAATAATAATAATAATAATAATAATAATAAAATGGTAATAACAATAGTGGCAAGAATAATAATGTGAATAAAAATTCACCCTCAAGAAAATATCAATAAAATTTTAACAATACCCAAATTTAAATTCCCCAAAAATACAAAAATACAGTCAGATACCTATTTCAAAAATAGGAATTTGACATCCTACCCACCTTACAAAAATTTCGTCCTCGAAATTTCAAAATTATCAAAATAGGGTTTTCAAAACTAGTACATATATATCTGCCATGAAAACTCTACCCACCTTACAGAAATCGAGTAATATAATCAAGAAATTAACAAAATCTCGATATGGAAACATCAAGAAAAACAATGTCTAGCTACACAAGTCAACTCTCAGGGTAAATCCAAAATACCAAGAAATCTCGAAAATCGAAATCTCACCTGCTCGAAATAACTCCATAAGTCAAAACAAGTACAAAATATCGAAAACAGTGTCCAAAAACATAAAATCCCAACTGCATAAAATCCTCATAAATCATAAAATACAGGACATCTGTCTCGAACCGATGACCGTAGTTCCTAATATCCGAAAAATGTGTGTCATGGTCATTCCTTGCCATGCCATCCGGAATGGCTGCAAAAGATTTACCAAAACACTGTAATCGAGCAGCTGCAACTTTCGTTACCACGCCGTCAATGTATACTAGGGTCACCCGGTTCTCTCGACAAATATCCAAAACAAATCAAATCCATAACCCAAATATTCAGATCACTAAGATCACAAAATCTCTATCAATGTAATGAGAGTCCTAGAAAATAATCAAAATCCAAAATCCAGGTGAATCGTAACACACATCGAAAAATATCTTCAACAATAACCACAAGATAGCTTTTCTAGGAAAATACTCCAAACCAAGAATCCACATCAAAATATAATGTATAGAAAGTATATCTATAATCAAAATAATATCTGAAATAGATAATCATGAGTGCGGAACTGTCCGGAATCAAGGAAGCCGAATCGATACAAGAATATCCCTCGGATACTCAACAAATGTTAAAATATCCAATCTCAGAGTCCTGATGAAATCTTCATTCTGCAGCAATCCAGCCAACGCACAAAGAGGACGATAATGATACTAAGTCAACACGAAGTCAACGCACGAAAGGGATAACAAGAAATCAACCAAGGCGATACACCGGTAGAGAGTCCAGAACCCAAGATAAATAATATAGTAACCCAAGATAAGACCAGACATCGTCTTACCAGATAAGGTGATCGACATGACCAACTACAGGATCATATCTATCAAACAAGGATCAGAGGTAGATAACACGAATAAGACAGGGCAAAGCAAAATAGGTCCAGGTAGAGATGAGGACCAATTCACATGTTCAAGGGAGCGAAGGACAAGTATAACAAGTAGGAATACCAAGGAATAGTGGACTGAGATCAATAATCATGTGATACCCAACAAAATCTCAAAACGAGACCTGCATGGGCCACCACTAAAACCATGTCACGCCCCAGTTCCGGAATACGGGGATGTACACGGCCAGCTACACCGTATAAGGTACGAATACGCTATACGGTGATGACGGCTGTCCAGTCTGGTTGGGTATCCTAGCATGCAATCAATCTATGGCCTAAATCCGATCTCATATCCACAAGTCACAACTCCCAATACATAGGACAACTGTCAGCTCTATCTGACTAGACTAGGACAACCCCTAGGATGAAGGGTCAGGGGACAAGAGTCTGGTAATAAATATCGTCGAAAGTGGCAAGGATTACACATACCACTCTGGAGCAAATCCACAACCCTTAAACTAAACAAGGACCAGGGTTGCAGACCGTCTCCCGAGTGGAACTGCTCTCCTTACGCTATCCGACGGACAAGACAGATCAGGAGCTAGGCGACTGATCTAGTCTAGAGTCTACCTAGCAAGCAATGGGATCAGGTATACTATACCAAGGTGAACAGGCACGAGCCCAGTCCAGCAAACCAAGGGAATGGTTCTGCCCAGTCCTTCGAACCAAATTCTCGATCGGGAATTTTAGAAGAATCCGGCAGAGTCTCCTCTGTATTCTGGACAGGAGCTCCCAGCGAATTGGGGCTAAAACCACTCGGAGCAACCCGCCGCAGAATCGCAGAATCGCAGGCTGAGAACACTAAGTCTCAGCTACCAGCAGCACTAAGATGCGTACTGGGAACAAGTCGATAGCCGAGAACAATAAGTCTCGGCCTCCAGCAGTACTACGATGCGTACTGAAAAATCAATCGAACCCGAGACCACTAAGTCCCGGCCTCCAGTAGCGCTACAATGCGTACTGGGCGCCAAGCCAACATGCATAATAATAAAATAACCGCCTCGCAGGGCGCATCACAGCACATGCTCGTAATTCTAACCCAAGCGCAATCACAGCCACAAGAATAGTTCGCCAAGCCGCTACCCGACCGCGAGTCGGACACGGGGCATACAGGGACAATCCATACATGTGAGTCGTGCTCGTGTCCTCGAAGGTGTGGATGACCCATCCGAGTTGTCCGATACGGTCTATCCCGGTATCGGACCAAGCTATCCTAAGTTATCATCATGGCAGATCTACTACTAGGCTACACTAATCATGGTTATAAAATTTACAAGTACAAATTAATTAAATGAAATAAAATCCAGGAGAGAGGGCAAGAGCCGTCGATGAGCAAGGGATACTTGCCTAGAGGGCTCGGCTAGGTAAGCAAGTCTTCGGCAGTCGCGATCCAAGCTAGCACGCCAATCGAGATCCTCAGAACACACAATAAATAATCATCAGCACCAAATAATAAAATAATAGAATAATCACAAGAGATGGCAGAAGGCTATACCGTACGGGTCCCGCAAGCAGTGCAGGAATCTGGCACGGAAACCGAGGCACGCAGACCGATACGGGCACGCAAATTGAGACGCACACGTATATCGAAACGCGTACGAGAATCGAGAGAGCACGAATATCGAGATGAACGAGAAACATAAACGTGCACGTAAATCGAGACGTGTACATAAATCGAGACGACCCAAGGTCCAAGGAGCACGTAAATCGATTCGGCACACAAATCGAGGTACACACGCAAATCGATACGGTGCGAAGTCCAATGCAGCACGTAAACCGAGACGGTCATACAAATCGATGCATGCACGCGAATCGATACGGCACGAAAATCAAGAAAGGCACAAAGGCCGAGGTACGAAAAATGAGACGGTGCGTAAACCGAGATGGCACGTTGCCCGAGGCAGCACGGGGCTCGAGGCGTCCCACTGCCCAAGATAGCACGTAGACCGAGGTACACGCAAAACGAGGCGACACGTACACCGAGGTGCACACGACCCAAAAATACGGGGAAGCGCACCAACCGAGGGTGCGCTGCCCGAGGAACACGCTGCACGAGGCAACGCACTGCTCGAGGCGCACGGATCGAGGGGCTCGTTCCCCGAGGAGCTCACAGCCCGAGGAGGGGAGAGAGGAGGGTGGCGGAGCTCACCAGAGAGGGACTCGGCCAGGTCGGGTCGGGTCGGACCACCAACGGGGGAGGGTGGTCAGCAGCAGGAGCCAAGTCGGGGCGGCACTGCTGGCCGGAGAAGAAGGGCGGAGGAGACGGAGGCCGTCGTGGAGCTCGGCCAAGTCGGGTCGGGGGCTCCCGGCGGCAGAGGAGAAGACAGAGAAGGAGAGACGAGGGCGGTGCCGGTAGCGGCCATGGGGGCTCGGCCAGGCGGAGGAGAAAGGAAGAGGGGGAAAGTGGTGGTGGCGCTGGTGGTGGCAACGGCGGCCATGGAGGTGGTGGTGAGGATGGAGACGACGATGATGATGGTTGTGGCGGCGCTGGAAGTGGTGGTGGCGATGATGGCAGCCGTCGAAGGAGGCGGGGGCGATGCCGGAGGGTGATGGCGGCGGTGGAGGTTAGAGATGGAGACGGTGGTGATGAGGGAGTCGATGGCGATGACGGTGGTCGCCATGGCGGTGGCGGTGCTGGAGTGGTGGCGGCGACTGCAGTGGTGGGTGGCCGGAGCTGGCCGGGGAAGAGCGGGAGAGGAGAGGGGGAGATCGAGAGGGAGAGTGAAGAGATGGTGAGCTGAGAGAGAGAAAGGAATTGGGGGAGGGGCTCGGCTGATCCAGTGAGGGGTCGGGGGAGAGAGAATGGGTGAAGAGAGAGGTGAGGGGGTTAGGTAGGGGGTGTCGGTGAGAGAGAGTGGAGAGAGAGGGTGAAAGCATGGGTTGGGGTTAGGGTTAGGTAATAGGAATAATAATAATAATAATAATAATAATAATAATAATAATAATAATAATAATATGGTAATAACAATAGTGGCAAGAATAATAATGTGAATAAAAATTCACCCTCAAGAAAATATCAATAAAATTTTAACAATATCCAAATTTAAATTCCCCAAAAATACAAAAAATACAGTCAGATACCTATTTCAAAAATAGGGATTTGACAGTCATGGTTAGTATTAGTTAGTCATGGTTAGTTAGAGCTAACTAGGATGCATGACTTAGACTAGTGTATAACCTAGAATTTATGGACCCTTGATTTGACTAGATGATAGGAGAGCCATTGATCCCCAAAACCCTAACCCTAGAATATTAGGCTGGCCACCTAGGGATCCACCCCCCTATTTAATGTCTCCCAAAGTTTCTTGCCTTTTTTGTTATATTTTTCCATTTTCAAAGAACAAGGTTTGGTTCTTCCCTCAACCCTTCCTATTTTGATAATTCCTCATCCCTTTTCATTCAAATCTTTTGCATTGTGACCTAATTATTGTTCTCCTACTGTTGGTGGAGGTGAATCTCAGTTTTGGATTCCATAGGAGCTTGGAGCTAGCAAGGAAGGATCTTCATTTTTGGGTTTTTCTTGAGAAGGAACAACACATAGGTAACATTCTTTTTAACCATTAGTTTCCTGATTTCTTTGCATATTTGTATAGGCCTAGGTGTCCTCTAGCTGTAGGTATAGATTTCGTGATGAGTCATGTCCATGACACGTATCAGCCTAGGTATTGTTGTGTTCGATGAAATGCCACAGTGGGCTTTTCATCACTGTTTTCAAAATATATTTGAATAGGAAATTATGTTTTTACGTGGCTTAACACTTTCTTTGTGACTGAGCACGGATCGTGTCCTGTTTGTGTCATTTTTGAGTCTTGGATACAGCCACGCGCGTGCGGTCAGCAGTGCCCTGCTGCTCGTGTGCTCGTGCGGTTGATTCAGGACACTTGGACACGTATGGTTGGACACAGAGGTAGGGGCAGTGTCTGACACGACACTCCCAAGGCCTCGTGTCTAATAGTTTTGTGTCGAGTGAGAAACTCGACTTGTACTGGACACGGGTTCACTGCAGTCTGAACCCAGTTCAGTGTGTTGGGTTTGTGGTCGATTGGACACGGTTTGTGTCCAGCTCTTGGACACTGAGACCCATGACACTAGCACATATGTTTGACATTAACAACCAACCTATTGTTTGTGATTTTATCAAGTTTCTAGCAATCTAATCCATGTATCCCTATTTCCTGATACTGTCGAGTACCAGAGGGTTAACACCCTGTTTTCCATTTTTAATTCATAAATTGATGTTGGTATCATGTAATTAAATATGTTTTAGTTATTGTTACATACGGGAATCATGTTAGGGTTTGTGTTTAGCATAGATTTGAGTGTTTCGAAATCTGCATATTGGGTTTGGGGTCTCAAATAACTGATACATATAAACTGTTTTGTTCCTGGATTGATGTACTTAACTGTCAATTGTGGGTTAAATTGAATGCTCTCATCTAAATTCAACCTGGGAAATTAACCTATGTGCTAGGGTTATGTTGGCATAGAGATTAGTTTTCATATTGCATTTCAAAGTGGCAGTTGTTTGGGGTTCATTAACTGATGCACTGTTCTTTCGAATTTCCTGAGATTTAAACCATTATTCATTCACTCACACACTGGTTTGGACTAGCACACTATTGACACTGTTTTGTAAACCTGAGAATTATATGCACATGTATGCACACATAGGAAGACTGAGAGTAATGATGTTTTGTTCACCTATAAACCTGAAAACCTAAAACCTGGAAATCTGAGATGGGAATACCCACATAAACACACACTATTTTGCCCTCATTGTTGGCACTGAAACATGGGACTGAGACACACTATGGACACTGTACTGAAACCTGGGTTTAACCCAATGCTAACCTATACACATACTTATGTGTATTACACACACACACAGGTACACTAATACACAGTTTAGCCACACTGATATTTAACCTCTATACTCTCATGTACACAGACACACACATCCAGTTAAGCACTTCACTGTTCCTGGAAAAGCACTGAAACCTGGGATTAGCCACTATAACTGTTACACCCAAATCTGAGAGTAATGTGCACACATATTTAGACACACACACACACACACACACACACACAGAGGAAACTACCTATTACACTGATAAATTTCTGAGATACATTATGTCACACTCACATACACACATGAGTATGTTTCCTGACACTGTTACACGCACCCTAAACCTTGAAATCTGAAAACATGTTCCCAAATCCTTGTCACATGTATCCTAACTACACACACACACATTTATGACAGCTATACATACACATGCCTATGTTTAGACACACACATTGGTATGTACATAGCCTATGGCATTGACACACACATACATACTTTCCCTCTATCCCTCTCTCTATATACATATATAATATATAGCTAAATGTGTTAATGTGATGTAATGGAGATTTCCTATTGATATATATATATATATATAGTGTGTATATAAATATATGGATTGTATGTGTATTGCCTATAAGGGTATGTGGCATATAGTCTAGGTAGCCTAGTCTATGGTATCCTTGTGTGGTCTTGTGTATATGGAATATGCACATGAGTAGAGTCATATAGACTTGTGTATGGTATGTGAATGCTAGGGTAGACAAGGTTAGGCCTAGTGAGACTTGATTGGGTCTAGGTTGACCTAGTTGACATAGCTTTGACTATTTAGTTGACTGAAGTTGACCAGGGTTGACTTTAGTCTAGAATTGACCCAACATCATGTAGAATGCATCATAGTATCTTACTTATTAGTTTGAATATGTTGTGACTTGTACTGTTCTGATTAGGAGCCAGACACCACTCCTCAGGCAGTATTTCTTTCAGACATTTAGGATATCAGGCGAGTACACTTTCTGACCGTTTCATACTTGCTAGGAGTATTTTCTTGCTCTAGATTATTTTACTTGATGCTGACACGATGGAAACACGGATTGGTACTATATGGATCCTTTCATGAGATGTTATCCCCCTTGGGAGCATCGGTTATATTATATCATGTGCGTTTCACTTTCATTATGTATTCCTGTGCTTTCACCATTCATGTACACTCTCGTGATTCATGTACTCTCATGTTCATGGAGCCCCCATGTTTACATTCATGTGCACCCATTTATGGGCCCCCATGTGATACCATATGCAATAACATAACCTGTCTGGATCCTTGTGTATTGATTGGGGTACGGGAGAGTATAAATGGTCATGTGAATAATTCCAAAGTAGTGTAGTCATGTGCAAACTCTCATGTTTATTATCAAGCCGTTCACATGTCTAGCTTGTACTCTAAATTACTAGGTCACTGTAGCTCTTTACTTATAGTAGATATTTCATTACAGTCTTCTCTTTTACTCATGTCTACTCTTCAGCGTTTCATGTATCTTACTCTATTGCCTGTATTTTATTCCTGTCATGATATGAACTGCGTTAAATGTACTGTGCTCGCTCCAGTCCTGACTGGACCTGTTGAAATATTATAGATGATTTTGAGGAGCTGTGTCCCACCTATTATGGAGCAGGCCTAGACGACACATGCGAGCTGGACCCTCAGGAGGACCCAGCACTTGCTGACGACACTACCCCTATAGACTAGGCTAGTTAGCTAGGCTAGTTCTATTTATCTTCATGTCTTGTCAGATATACTTGTATATATTTGGAGTTTGTATTCTGGATTTGTGGAGTTGTTATCTTAGACTTTCAGCTATCTCTATCTTGTATTTATCATCTGTGGATTATGTGTTTCATCTATTTGTCTTGACCCGTACCCGTTTTTCGGATACGAGACGTGTCCAAGCCAGCCTACGCCGCAGAGTCGGTGGTAGAACGCTGTCAAGCCCGCAAGGAATAAATGCTCAAAATATAACATTTGCTGCTCATTCACATTTCTAAGTTTATTACAATATTTACAATATTTATAATTAAAAAAAATACAAGATTTTACAATTAATAAAATTTATACAACTGCTATCTATTTCTAGGTTTCTGTCTGCAAGTACACCCGTATCTCCCAAGCTAAGTGAATCCACGGCTAACCTGAAAAATGTTGGTTTCCAGTCAAGAATGGAACAAGCACACAAACCGACGGCAATGCAAAAATATAATAGAATTAACAAGACATGAAAATAACATATGAGATATGAAAACTGGAAAGTACTGATGACATGGTACGGTGGAGAAGAAAAGAAAAAATAAATAAAAGACATCTACCTATGTGGTGTGAAATATCCGTTTCGACATGTGAACGGCTAGGGGGTAAATCCGGCACCCTGCACGTGTCGTGTGCAGCTGCTATTCTCCACGAAAGACACGGAGGATAGTTCTGGGTAGTCCACATGTCTGCTAAGATATTTTTCCTCCCGACTACTCCGTGTGACGAGCGTGTCAACAAGCAGCAAGACATATGTATAAAAATGAAATGTAAAAACCACTATGAATCGAAAAGCAATCAGAAAGTGTACTTGCCTGAATTAAGTTGCAGTTGTTGTGACAGGATCAGGTTGCCATAGGTTAGTCGTAGATGTCGTAACTGCAAGACGATCTCTAATGACGGAACTGGCCATGCCATTGGAACCGGGACAGTCCGATTAGCCTAGGGTCGATATGACAAAGTCAGAATCACAAAAGCTAAGATTGTATGACTAGTCATAGTGCGATAGTCAAAGAAATTCGTTTTTATAAAAGAAAATTCTTATAAAAAAAACTATATCTAAAATACTTGTAATCCATTTATAAAATATTTAAGCTATTTGAAAACAATGTTTTACTGGTTAAAATAATTTAGAGTAATACATTCAAAATATGATAAATCATTTGAGGCAAAATTCTTGATTTATCAAAATGCTTTTAAATAAAATAGAAAATCATTCCTAGGCTCAAAACCCCAATTTTATCAAAATATTCTAAATAAGTATTTAAAGGCTGAAAAATCGTTCATTGGGCTAAAATACAATTTTGGATTAAAACTATATTTGGGAAAAATACTATAGAAGTATTCTTAAGTGAAACCCATATTTGAAATGGCATAGCTACAATAATATATATTTACTAAAATAATGATATTGATCTAGTTAGCAAAACCATTGGTGACAACTTCTAATTAATAACAAGGCTTAATTGCACTTTGCTACCCTCAACTATTACCATTTTTCAACTTTGTACCCTAAACTATTTTTTGTAACAATTTGGTACCCAGATGTTATTTTGGACTAAAATGCCCCTACTCCTACCCCTAACCCTCCCCCCCTGCACGCTCCGGCCGCCCCCCCCTGCTCACTCCGGCCGTCCCCCCCCCCCCCCCCGCTAGCTCCGCCCCCCCCCCCCCCCCCGCCCCCCACCCCCCCCCTGCTCACTCCGGCCGCCCGCCCGCCCCCGCCTCTCCCCTAGGCCGCGGCAGCACGGGAGGAGGGGGGCTGGGGAGGGAGGGCGGGGCGGGAGACGGGACAGGGGGTGGCCGAAGGTAGCAGGGGGGGTGGGGGGCGGGGGGGGGGGGGGGGGGGGGGCGGAGCTAGCAGGGGGGGGTGGGGCGGCCAGAGCTAGCAGGGGGGGTGGCCGGAGTGGGGAAGGGGGTGGAGGGAAGGAAGAGGGAAGGACATTTTCGGAATTTTTGAAAAATTAGGTATCAAGTTGAAAAAAATAATAGTTGAGGTACCAATTTGTTACGAAAAAAAGTTTATGGTATCAAGTTGAAAATGCGGAATAGTTGAGGGTAGCAAAGTACAATTAAGCCTAATAACAATAATATAATTTTGGAACTAATATACTATAATATAATAATACTATATTATATTAAAAACAAATATCCTACTATTCCCAGTATAGTAACAATACTGTGTTCTAATGAACACATCTAATGAATAATACACTAGTTAATTGTAAATAAAAGAGGGAAGGAGAGCAATGTCCAGAGGGAATTCCTTCTTCGTGAAGGAAGAACGAGAAAGAGAAGGGGGAAGAGGAGGGAAATTGAAGAGGGGAAACTCAACTGAGCCTTCGGGAACAGGCGGTCGCCGGTTACTTCGTCGACAAAGGGGCTCAGGCGCGAGGAGAGGGTGGACCGCACGGAGGAGCGTGGATGAAGGCGTTGACGGTGCGGCTCGCCGCGAGATCGGCTCTGTTGGCGGCGTGGGCCTCGCCGCTGCTGGCACGCGAGATCGAGCGCACGAGGTGGCGCTCGCGGACGACGCGGGGAAGACCGGTCCGGTGGTGCACGGGGACTGATGACGGTGCGGATCCGCGGTCGGAGACCCAGATGAGGTCGGCGAGGGTACTCCCGGCGAGGCACGAGGTTCCACAACCGTGCGTGGCGGCGATCGGCGCTGGAAGGACGGGATTAGGGCCCACGACGATCTTAGCGGCGGATGGCTCCACAGATCTGCGGCGTCTAGAAGAAGGCGCGGCGGGGCTCCGAGGTCGACCGGTAGGTTTAGAGTTTGCTTGAATTTTTTTGTATTTAAGGATGTGTCGTGTCCGGTTGTTTGGACACAGAGGAGATGATCTTGTGTGGGTCGAGTCCGGGTGACGGACACGTAGAATTTGTATGCTGGGATGCTGAAGGAAATGAATGTAGATGCTGACACGGACGCCCGGGGTCGAACCCGAGGCTGGACACGATGACTGTGGGGATGGACACGGACACTTCGGCACCATTGTTTGTGTATTGGCTTGTGTTTTGGTGTTGACTGCTCTGTTGATGGTGGCGGCCATCATTATGGTGGTGGTGATGATGCTGATGATGGTGTCTCCGTCGGTGGATGGCCGGACGGAAGATGTGGGTGGCAGGTGGTATGGCGTAGAAGAACAGTCAATCCGAGGGAGGTAACCTGGCTCTTGGCTAAGGGGAAGATCGAACATTGGGTTTTGAGGGAGAGGGGATGGTGGTCGGGTGTTGTCGGCTGTTGGTGGTAATAGCAGGTGGTGGCTAGATGAATGCGGAAAAAGGGGAATATGTTCCACGTATAGCTTGGTAGAGGGAAAACACAAATTACTTTTCTTTTAAGAAGATTGAAAGATGGCTTTCTAGTTATGTATAGGCCAGAGGGACTAAGAAGGGAGATTCTGTACGCACAGTACATTTAGATAAGATTTCGTTTTATGCTAGGATTTAGATTGATCTAATCTCCTAGAATAAATAACTAATAACGTTTAAAGTAAATTTTATTAACTAATCTTAAATTCTAATAGATAAATCTTTAATTTAAATCAAAATATAATTATTTAAAACAATTCTATCTTTAAAATCTTAATCAAATAACTGAATAATTCAAGATAAGTTTAATTTAATCGTATAAATTCAAATTAGAATATTAATCTCCATAAAATCATTTAAAGCATATTACCATAAAATAATCCTATTTTTAAATAAATAGTTATCATCGTAATTAAATATAACATTACCATTGAAATAATTTTAAATATATTTTTATTAGTCAAAAATTCATTCAAAACTATTTACGCCTTTCAAACCATGAGAGTTTTAACTAGTTTGTAATACAAAGATAATAGCAAAATAACGTTTTATATTTTCAAAGAGAGGATTTATTTCTAATCATGATATTTAAAATAAAATAAATTAATTAATAAACATTCAAAATAATAAACAAATTCCTTTCATAATTCTGATAATTTTATTTAATAAAGATTTCTATTAAAACAAGATTAGAACATCTCAAAATATTTAATATTATCAATGAAAAGTTGGATCATATTTAAACTTAATCAATCAATACAATTGATTAGGATATTCAATTTGATATCCATATGATCAAATAGCATTTAAAAGGTATCCTATAAATTCAAATTTCTACAATATATAATAATAATTTTGACAAATCTCTTCATCAAATAAAAGAATTTAAAATTTGTTTTCTAACATCAAAACATTTACTAAAAATAAAATAAATACAAATTTGGAAATTCGGGAAGAGGGGTTACACTATTCTATCGTATCGTACTTTCTTCCTTAGTTGTGATTGAATTGTACTTATTTATGTCACCTCCATTCGGAGTGTATAAACTGTACAGGTACCTTATAACTGTTAGATGTATGTGACCTAGGACAGCGTTCTACTACCGATACTGCGGCGTAGGCTGGACGTACCCACGTCTCGTGCCCTTACTCTAGGGTGCGGGTCGTGACAGGTTAAAAGTGCAGGCATGTATGTGTCCTGCACACATAGATCCTTTATAGAGAGCACTTATAACATGACAGGGAAGGAATGAGGCATATTCACCTTGCGTCAGTGCAAGGGCGAGTGTGTCGGCTTGGTAAGAAGTCGCACCACGAAACAAACACAAGATTGCTTGTCTGCTTGCCTATTCAATTCGAATAACATGCTTGTCATGATAACATGCTTTACCGCTTTTGAATATGCCATGAAATCGACCCTAAGGAGAATATAGCAAGATCATAAGCTGTCACGTCCCAGAACCAGAATACTGGAGAGCGGGGGCAGACATAGCCAGCTACGTATAATGAAATTGAATCCATCTCACCATACGGTCATGGCTGTCTAGATATGTGAGGGTTTATCTACAAGCCATCAGTCTCTTAGGGTCGATAACAAGCCTAGTGTCTCAATCTCAGCAAGTAATGATAGTTACAAGATATCAGATCACCAAATATACAATTGTAAGGCGTTCCAAACATTACATATCCAGATGATCATGAAGCTAGTCGTACAAAATGTAAGGACTAGCAAGAGTTAAGTCATACATGATCAACCTCGAGTTGCCAATCATGTTTACAGTCCGTAGGCAGACAGAAAGTAAAATATACACGAGCTAACACTTGCTCGGCGGCTAAACGCCTCAAAAGAATAATGTACAATTACAGTGGGAGAACAAAAGAAATTCACTCGTTGCCAGGATTCCCTCTAGTGGTCACCATCTGGCTGGAAAGCAGGTAGATCCTTTGCTGCTGCTCCGGTATCTGGCCATACAAAACCAGCTGGGTCAGACCCCAGAAAGAGCAAGTGTCACAAAGGAGGCTTCACTTAAGAACTAAAACCAGCAAATTAGCACAAGAATATAATTACTTAATAAGAGACAGTAATTTAAGAAAAGCATGACAGGTGAATATAAAAGACAATCTTGTACAGAAATAAAAGACAGAACATATGGAAAAGCATGACAGTATGATATACGATGAGATAACCATGGGACTATTCAGATAACCAGGTTACAACCCGTAAACCAAACAAGGACCGGGGTTGTAACCCTTCGTCTGAACGGAACTTGGCTTCTCTCACCATTTATCGGCAAGATAAATATAAGAAATCTGGATATGTAACAATCTTGTACAAGATCAAGACGAGACTAGACTGATTATTCTCATACAATCAATCACGGCCAAGCAGTAAGTACGGCTTGCTACTTTAACTAACTAGGGTTATCACAGGCCTAGTTACTAGCAAATGCAATGAGAATTCCAAGTCCGGTTACCTGTTTGTTACTACCTGAGTGATCCCAGCAAGAAAAGAAAAAGATAGCAGGATATAGCAGACACACTGTAGTAAGATACATGTGTCCTAAGGTACCACACTCGACGGCGGGCTGGAAGTGCGCTCATCTCGACGGATAGCAACAAATCCCATGTATATATATAAGGCCGGGACCAAAGGGACAACAGATAACTGGAAAATTTTTCATGAACTATTTGATCAATCTAGTCATTAACCTAGCCAGATTCAGTATGAATCCCTGCCCGTGGTACTCAGGGATCATGCCCTAGACATGATGCAAGACACAACCGGACTAGTAGTTTATACAGGCACAATCAATGCAAACAACCACGGTATCAGGATTAATTATACAGATCATGTCATGTCAGGTAGCCGTCGCAACAGCTATTCGAGATAATCATGTCAGGTTTATCATATCAAGTGTGCTAGTCAGGAGTGCGCCACGACGGGCCACTATCAGGTCATGTCAGATTATCATGTCAGGAGTGCACCACTACGGGTCACTTTCACGTCATGCTCAATTATCAATTCCAAACATATCAAATGAATTCATAATTTTCAAGTTCAGGACAAAAGGCGTAAGGATATAAAATGGGCGTAAAAATATACAATAAGGAGTTACAAAACATGGGTAATTAATGATAAATAATAATACACAGGGTTATTAGAAAGTCATGCGGCTCAGGCCTATGCGGCCAGGGGAGGATAAGACACATGCGGCTCAATTAGGTGAGCGCATGCGGCCAGGGTCACTGGAACCTATGCGGCCAAGACAAGAGGGGCGCATGCGGCTCAGGGGGAACGAGTGCGCATGCGGCCCAATTAGGCGAGTCTCATGCAGCTAGCGGAAGAGAAGTCCATGCGGCTGGGTCTGGGCCAGGCGCATGCGGCTTAGTAGAAGCCCATGCGGCTCCGGAAATAAAAGATGCATATGCGGCTGGGATTAATCAGGGTCATGCGGCCCGGACTAAGAAGTCCATGCGGCTGGGTCTGGGGATTCTCATGCGGCTCGAGGATCAGGGCCTATGCGGCTCGGGGATCCAGACAGTCATGCGGCTGAGAGGACGCGAGTCCTCATGCGGCCAGCGAGTAACTGGTCTATGCGGCTCGCGGGGAAAAGTTCATGCGGCTGAGAGAGCACTTGCCGCATGAAATGTTCATGCGGTCAAGTCAAGCCCCTGCGGCCAGGACTGTCGTATGAAGGCTCATGCGGCTCGGAATCACTTGCCGCATGAAGTATTCATGCGGTCAAGTCTAGCACTGTTCTTCTTCTCCAAGCTTTCTGAGAAGAAGAACGCCAAGAGTCCATGCTCCAAGCTTCATGAAACTTTCATCCGGAGTCCAAATCCGAACTTCCATAGGTCAAAATGAGGTGGAACGAAATTTTCTACAACATGGAACCATCAAAACTCAGAAATAACAGGATTAAGTAGATCAAAACCCAAGAAATCCGAAAATAAAGTAAACTTAGATCTAGAAGAATCTAGCCATGGAAAGTGAAAATGCCAAGTTCTAAAGTAAGTTAGAATGCTGTAAGGAAGAGAATGAAGCAATAAAATCGGAGTTCCTCCATGAAGTAAGTTACACTTGCCTAGACCTCTCTCTCTCTCTCCGGGTAGGTGAAGAAGTAATGGTGGAGAAGAAGAGTAATGAATAATAATGGAAGAGAGAGAGAGAGGGATGGATATTTATGGTGGGAGTGGTGGTAGGTGGGAGTGGTTTGGTTCACATGAAACCCAACCAAGCCAAACCTACTAAACCGAACCAAACCAAGCCAATGCAATGTCATGAGGAACCATGTAATGAAATACTCAATAAATCAAGCTCCATTAATCAGAATTAATCTATGAACGATAAATGACAATTAAACCTCTATGCTAAATATGAAATAAACCATAACTAACTAATCAAGAAAAATAAGAAATACAGGTCAGAAATACGAACACGTATAAAATACGTATTACGAATTTCGGGGCACTACATAAGCTAAGTTGCATGATTGAACATAAATACTAAAATGTCGATTTAAAAAGTTGGTCTTTTCATCAGTACATGCGAGGACGAACATATTGATCCCCCACCAGCTTCCATACAGGGTGCAGGGAATGGATTGCTTGCGGCGAAGCTTCGCTTGATCGCGCAGAGGCATGGAATGTCGTAGCGTTTGAAGCGTGCGATCGCATTGATGCTCGAACTTGCAACATGATTGATGCGGTCGAGATATAGAAGACATGGTGTATGGAACGGTAAAATCTTTTGTGGGCAAGAGAGAACCTGAGTGTTGTAGCCAATCTGGCATATATTGTTGGGCTATCGAAAGCCTTTGTAATTTCAGTTCGAATATCAATAAAGAGAATTGTTTCGTATACTCTGTTTTCCTTTCGTTGCCAATATCAATTCAAAGATAACCATTTGAGAACTTGTCATCTTGTCTTGCACGAGCGCAACTCCAGGCTCGTGCGGCATCACACCCCCTGCGAGGACGATAATTCGGGTGATTCCGGTTCGGGGCGTGACAGTCACTACTCGCTAGAGAATACATGTTCTCAATTCAAGAAAAAGCACAACATCTTTCCATTGAACAGAAAGAAGACCTAATTGAAGCAGGCAAGTCCGCAACTACTTCTTTCTTAACTAGGTCTACTATCAAAGTATTCAAATTCACCTAAAACTATGTTATGACCTTCACATTATGCTCACATTGACTTGTCACAAATATGGATGGAGTGTTTTTTTTTTTTTGAAGAGAATACATAATCTAACACCCAAAATAAATAATCTTGCTTGGGAATCCAGTATGTACATAGTTTGGTTTACGAAAAGGAAAAAAAATGATGAATTGAGTACTTGTTATCTATATTTACAATGAATGCAATTTTTTTTAAGTTTATTGTCTATGACAAATTTTGAATTATCAAATTTACAAATAAAATTGTGTCGAATTTTTGGCATAAAATTTTAGAACATTATGGTAACTATTTGTCTATTAGCTAGCCCACCCTACTCCAAAATCCTGGCTCCGCCCCTGACTGCGACTATATATATATATATATATATATATATATATATATATATATATATATATATACTCCAAAATCCTGGCTCCGCCCCTGACTGCGACTATATATATATATATATATATATATATATATATATATATATATATATATATATATATACTCCAAAATCCTGGCTCCGCCCCTGACTGCGACCATATATATATATATATATATATATATATATATATATATATATATATATATATATATATATATATATATATATTGTCTCTTGCTGCTGCTTAGCTGAAAAAAAATAGCTATCCATCTTCCAAGCTTTAGTATATTTCTTCCAACTCAATTATTGCCAAAAATATGGGTGGACATTTGGTTTATTCGGTTTCAACGGAATCTAATACTCAAAATCAAATAAACTGGACTTCTAGAAATCTAAAACCCAAAAATCGATCCAAAATTAACCATAACACTGAATCGATAATCGATTTTGGTTTATTATGTTTATCCGATTAGACTATTTGTATTGCTTTTTGGGTTGAACTATTTTTATTATTTGTTGGACCGGACCCAAATTTTAGGTTGTGGTTAAATTATATTAAGAAGTACTTTATACATACCTTCGTTCTATTTTAAAGTTGGATACAAAATTAAATTACTTGTTAAATTATTAAAACCGAGCTTTAAAATATATACATAAAATTATTATTTTTAAAATATAAATATTTTTTATAATAACACAGATATAAAATTAAATTTTTTTTACATTATTGTATAAATTTGATTCAAATTTTAGTTTTTGACCTAAATTGAATAAATAATTTTAATATTTTCAAAATCTACGTGGATTGTCGGTCCAAAAACAAATTATGCTCATCCCTAGCAAAAAGGCCAAAAGTGACTCACAATCTCGCGTAATGAACACACAGATTTTTTTGCAATATAATAGGAATATTCCAACCAAATGGTCCCGAAAATATGGAGCAATAAAAAAGAAGCATCATAGACAGATGGGAGTATGTTTGGGGCTGTGTAGGTAACGTTTCTTAATGACACCATTAATGACATGAGATCCTGAAGTCCGCGGTCTGTTCTTGCTGACTGCGATCTTAGGTGTCGCAATCCGTCTGTCAGTGTCCTGCCAATTAAAAGCCGTCACATAGATCGTGAACCAAAATTATAGGCCAAAATGTGGTCCACATAACACTGTCGAAAAGAAAAGTTGACATGTGAAAATTATTTTCCTACTACTACGGCCATATCATTCAAGTCAGAGGTTTGAATTTATATATATATTCTGATCCGAAGGCCTACAAACTCGGTCCGAAGGCCCGTATCCATACATGTATCTCACCGTATCATGTTCGACCCAAATGTCCGCACCAGCACTTGTATCTCCCATTATTCGAACTTACAATTTCTTAGGAGGACGCGTCTCACTCTAACCACTTGAACTAGAATTCATTGGCTATATATATATATATATATATATATATATATATAGAGAGAGAGAGAGAGAGAGAGAGAGGGGGGGGAAGCGGATCAAAAGCCCCCCTTAGAAAACCCCCTAAAAACCCCCATCACTCTAATCCGTAATTTAATATTAATATTAATGTTAATATTAATATTAATGTTAAATTAACATTAAATACTAAAATTAACATTAAACTTAACATTAAAATTAATATTAACATAAACATTAACATTAACATTAACATTAATATATAAAAAATATAAAAAAATTAATATTAACATTAATATTAACATTAATATTAATATTAATATTAATATTACGAATTAGAGTGAGGGGGTTTTTAGGGGGGTTTTCTAAGGGGAGCTTTTGATCCGCTCATATATATATATATATATATATATATATATATATATATATATATATATATATATACAATCCGCTTCTTGTGCGGAACTGTAGTTACGGAATGGGTGGGTCCCGTATATTTTGCTGATGTGTTTCTTTCTTTTTCTTATTTTTTCACATCTGGTCTCTTCTTCTTCGTATGAGGTCTTCCATCTCTTCCCTAGGTCGAGCGAGAAGGGCTTGCTCTAGAGAAGTCGACCGAGAAGGTCCGCCATATTGCTACAAGGTCCTCGTCGAGCACGGGGATGCCTTTTCCGACTCCCCGGCTCCACTCTCTGCGACGAGGTTAATTAGCAGCAACCAGCATAGCATATCTTTAGGAGCCTAGGAACCACTATTGCACCTCCTTCGTGGTAACCTCATGTCGGATATTCTTCACTCCTCTCGCGTCAAGCTTTATAGCCATGGCCGCAACTGGGTGCTTGGTGTTCTGACTAGCATCTCTACAATAGTCACAATCTTCTGAATATGACTTGGTGGTCGCCAAGGACAACTTCCAGTTAGCCATGTTCTGCCTACTAGTTTATCATGTGCTTCGGTGAGAAGCTCGACGAGAAGGTTATTAGTGAGATCGAGACAGTGCTGCGTAGCCTTCTTCTCTACTTGAGAAAGCTCAACGTCCTACAGTTCTTTCCGGTCGTAACAAAGTACGTCTATCGGAACCGTTAGAGGATGGCGCTCGACATGGCTTGGGCTGACAATTAGAGTACTTTGTGGCAAATTTGGTGAGGGAGTTAGAGTGGAGAGAAGCAAAGGGAGACGAGGTTGATCTGTCTGAGAAGCCTGAGTTTGGTACTGTGATGAAGTAACCTCTCCGTGCTAGTTTGATTTCTAGGAGAATTAGCTAGAAGAGAATTTTTTTGTCAAGTTTTCCTAATCTGTTATCAGTATAATTTGTATTTGTTTCACTTAACAAAATGCCTAAAATTGACTTTTGAAAGAAAACGAGAAAGAGTACAAAAGTACAAGTTGTTAGTCCCTTGGCGAACAATCGATGGAAAAACACGTTTTCAGAAACTATTGTAAAGACAATGTTTCCAGCAACAACACCCTAAAGAAGGTGATGTTGTATTACGAGAATCTAAAGAGATTTCGTAATATTTCTCGAAGGCAACAGAACCGTATAACTTCTAAAGAGAAGCGACGGTATTCTCGAAGGCAACAGAACCGTATAACTTCTAAAGAGAAGCGACGGTATTCTCGAAGGCAACGGAGGAAGAAGAAAGCCTGCTGGGGTGAAAGATCACCGGCGCTCAAAGCTATATCCGCCTTACGGATAAGCCTCCAGGAACCAGCAAGTTCGAAGAGAACTTTAGAACGCTGGCCAAAAATGTCGACGACTCCTCGGAATAGCAGCAGCACTTCTCTCTCTCTCTGGAAATTCTCTGATTATTTTCTGTAACCTTAGAGAGAGGAGATGCTACTGATATTATAGGCACGAGATGGGCTTTTCAAATTCTGAACGCACGCCCTGGTTTAATGCCAGATCCGAATTTTCTGGATCTGAGCCATTTCCGGATCTGAGCCCACAAGACCCGCGGACGTTACATAATTTGAACGGCCCACTCGACCCGCTCGACCCGCTCGACCCGCTCGACCCGTACGTCCCGTACGCTCAGTACGCTCAGTACGCCCCGTACGCCACGCAGAGGCGGCTCGCGCACGAGCGCAACTAAAGCGCACAATGCGCCTAGCGACGAGCTGTCGTGCTAAGTGCAAAGTGCCATCAAAAAGCCACATTAAGCCTCAAAAGCCCATTAGCCCAAGCCCAAGCCCAAGTCCGAGCCCGAGCCCGAGTCCGAGTCCGAGTCCGAGTCCGAGTCCGAGTCGCTAAGCCCCTTCGGGGCTTAGCTCCAATCTATTTTCATTTTGGCCAAAAGTTGGTTTATTATTCTCACCTCTATGTAAAATTCCCCCACATGGCACCCTCCATTGGACCTCAACCCATGTGCATCTCTCTATTCCTTCATAAGTAATATATAGAGATACATATTGGTGTGATTTTCCGATGTGGGACTATCTTTTAACAATAGAATGTTGTGAACACACACAACACATAGAATAAAACACCAACAATCCCCCACATATCTCTATATATATGAGTTAAGCGTTCCACATAATAACTGTCCATTATGCATTATGATAGATGTCGCTGACGACTTGAATCTTCCCGCATGGGTTGAACAACAGTATGATACAAGAATGGACTACGCCTTGAATTCTGTACCACAACTGTAATTTTTCCCACTCACATAATGTAGTTATCTGTGCTTCTGGCTGCACATTAAAGGCCTTGTGCCAGCCTGGATTTCAATGTATGTATTTTGGGCGTCTATAAATTTACCCTCAAGAAACGGCCTATTTTTCTGTCTATACATTATAGGTGAGTTTTTTATTAAAGAGACATGGCATGAAGCGTCCAACGCTTCCTTTGCGGTGCTACGCCGCTATGACATGGCCTTAAGCCGAGGACCTTACCCCGAATCACCGGGAACCTCATCGTAGTGTCATACTACCCGTAGCATGAGGTCTAGCCCCTTTGTAGTGCCAAACTACCCAGCATGAAGCCTTACGCTTCTGTACGGTGTTACGCCGCTACGACATGGCTTGCAAGGCCGAGGCTTTATCCCTAGCCGGGTTTACCTCATTGTGGTGTCGTGCCACCCGTAACATGAGGAACACCTCCTCTTTGTAGTGCTGACTACATCCCTCTTTAATTCAATATACAGCATTAGGCCAACTGCCTATTTGCGGTGCTACGCCGCTGTGACTTGGCTAACATAGCCGAGGATTTACCTCTTTCGAGAACCTCATGGTGGAGTCACCGCCACACATAGCATGGAGTCACACTCCTTGTAGTGCTGTGCTACCATGCTTCCTGTAAAGCATAACAGACCTTCACTCAGTCTGAGAACTCATTAAGGCATTATGCCATCCTTCCCACAGGATCAATTTTTCGTAGAAAATTCATAGTAGACAACAGTGGTTCTGGGTCCGAAACCCTTCCATGTTCCGCAGAACAAGTACCCACTGTTAACTAATATTTTTTCAGTCAATAGTCCTCCCTTGAATCAAAAAATTAGATATCTGGTAGATTTCTCTTTGAACCAATAACATAAATTTATTGATAGGATTATAATGACACAATATTAGAATGCCTTCAAACCCATCTTCCTTGCTGTGTCCTCGACCAGCTGTCGTTTGAGGCCTTTCGTGAACGGATCTGCCAGGTTCTCCTGACTCCGAACATCGATCACTGCAATGAAGCCTCGTTTGATGAGATCGTTCACTGCTCTGTGCTTTAACCGCACAGTCCTCTTCTTTCCGTTAAAGAGTTCATTAGATGCTACTGCTGCTGCCGCCTGGTTGTCACAGTATATCGGGATTGCCGGTATCTGAGCTCCAACCACTGGAAGATCATACATGAGCTTCCGAAGCCACTCTGCTTCATCTTCAGCAGCATCCAATGCAAAGAATTCAGATTCCATGGAGGAGCGAGATAACATTGTCTGCTTCTTCGATTTCCACGATATAGCAGCTCCGCCCAAGGCGAATATGAATCCACCTGTAGAATACTCGCTCTCCACCTCTGAACACCAGCTAGCATCACTGAAGCCTTCCACTACTGACGGATCTCCGCTGTAGTATAGTGCAAATGTCTGAGTCTTTTTTAGATATCTCATAACACGCTTCACAGCGTTCCAGTGTTCAACGCCTGGGTTGCTAGTGAACCGACTCAGCATTCCCACCGTAAAAGCTATGTCAGGCCTTGTGGCAGTAGTAGCGTACATCAAGCTTCCGATGACGCTGGCGTACTCCAATTGCTTGACGCTTTCTCTCGAATTTGGCTCCAGCTTCTGATCACTCCGGTACGGTGTATCAATTATAGGAAGATCTTGATACCCGTATCGAGTGAGCATTTTCTCAATGTAATGATATTGTGACAGTGCTATTCTCGTGCCTGTCCGGATGATCTTGAGCCCCAAGATAACATCGGCATCCCCCAAGTCCTTCATACTGAACTTGGTCGAAAGAAATTTCTTTGTCTCTGTGACACAGCTTAAATCCGTACCTAGGATTAGCATGTCATCAACGTATAGACAAACGATAACTCCTCTTCCGTCAGCAAACTTAGTATAGACACACTTGTCTGTTTCACTGACCTTGTAGCCATTTGACCTTATCACTTTGTCAACTTCTTATGCCACATTTTGGGAGCTTGTTTCAAACCATACAGAGACTTCATCAACTTGCAGACTTTGTCTTCCAGACCTCTGACGACAAAACCTTCTGGTTGTTGCATGTAGATCTCTTCTGTCAGCTCGCCATTAAGGAATGTCGTTTTCACATCCATCTGATGTATCACTAGTTTGTGTATTGCTGCTAGAGCAATTAACAATCTGATGGTTGTCATCCGAGCTACTAGAGCATAAGTATCAAAATAGTCGATCCCCTGTTTCTGAGCAAACCCTTTGGCCACTAGCCTGGCCTTGAATTTGTCGATGGTTCCATCTGCTTTCATCTTCTTCTTGAAGATCCATTTGCATCCGATGGGTCTTGCTCCTTCTGGCAGGTCAACTAACACCCATGTATTATTGGAGGTGATTGAGTCAATCTTATTGTCTATCGCCTCCTTCCAGAATACAACATCTCTGGTCTTCATCGCTTCATCATAGGTAAGCGGATCTGCTTCCACATGATAAGTAACGAAGTCATCTCCGAAGTCTTTCGGCCTCCTTACTCGCTTAGTTGACGGCTCAGCGAGTTCTGGTTCAACTGGTGTCTCTTCGATAATAGCTTCTTCTTGGACTACTGGTTCTTTAAGGACTTCTGTCTGCTTTGCACTCTCATCATTCTCCGAAAGATCCGCGAGAATAATATTTTTGTGCCTTGTAAACTTGTCTTCAAAATATTCAGCATCGCGAGATTCAATGATATGATTTGATTCTATATCAAGGAATCTCCGAGCATCACTCTTCTCGGCATAACCCAAGAAGATAGCCTTAGTGGTCCTAGTCCCCAGCTTCTGAATCTTCAGATCTGGGAGCTTCACGTAAGCCAGACACCCCCACACTCGAATGACATTCAAGTTAGGTCTGACTTTGAACCAGAGTTCATAAGGTGTTATGTCCGAAGTTGCATACGGTACTCTATTGAGAATGAAAGTAGCCGTTAATGCAGCTTCTCCCCAGAAGCTCTTTGGAAGACCCGCAGTCAACAACATAGAGTTCATCATCTCTGTCAACGTTCTGTTCTTCCTTTCTGCTACTCCGTTGGATTGAGGAGAGTACGGAGCCGTCGTCTCATTTATGATTCCATGTTCTTTACAGAATGATGAGAAATCATGAGACCGATACTCCCCGCCTCGATCACTCCTTAGCCTTTTGAGTTGTTGTCAAGTTTGCCGTTCAGCCTCGGCCCTGAACTCCTTGAACTTCTCGAATGCTTCGTCTTTAGACTTGAGCAGGTAGACAAAAGCATACTTTGAGAAGTCATCGATGAAAGTAATAAAATATTTCATCCCGGCTTTTGTAGAGAATTGCTTGAAATCACAGATATCTGAGTGAACCAGCTCCAGAAGATCTGTGCTTCGATGTACCCTATGAAAGGGTTTTCTTGTGATCTTCGTCTGAGCACACACTTCACATTTCTCTACCTTACCCCCACACTTGGAGATAAGTCCTAGGCTAGACATCTTGTTTATTCTTTTACAATGAACATGTCCTAGCCTATTATGCCACAACTCAAAAGAATAGTTCAAAGTAGAAATAGCATTAATATCATTTTTCTGGGTTACAATAAGCTGAATTTTGTACATTCCTTCAGTCTGGAAAGCTTTTCCGAAGAATGTACCCTTCTTGGACATCACCATCTGGCCAGCATTGATGTCCATCCTCAAGCCTGCGTTATCATTGCAACCAGATTAGAAACCAAAGAAACCTTACTAGGCTCACCTTTTTCTGGTTCTTTGCAGTCACTTTTGTAGTGGCCCTTCTTGCCACATTTGTAACAAGTCACATGGGACTTGGACTTCTGATTCTTGAATGAAGGACTCTTCACTTTCAGATTAGTGAAGTCCTTCTTCTTCTTCTTGTGAGAAGAAGCCGCCTGCTTCCCCTTGTACTCTCTGGTTTGGACCAGATTTGCTTTCGCCAGTTGTTCGGACAGAGAATCCATCTTCTGTTGAGAGCGCATCTCGTCCTCAACATGGATCTCTTGCAGGAGATCTTCCATACATATGTCCAGCTTCTTGCGGTGCATCCTTGCATAGAAGTTGCTCCAACCCGCAGGAAGTTTAGAGACGATTCCTCCAACGACAAACTTGTCGACAAGAGGCATCTTCTCGTCATCCAACTTTTGGCGCAGCTTCAGAAACTCCTTTACTTGGGGCAGCATAGCCTTCTCATCTTCGAAGGTCCACTTGTGGTATCTTTCAACCAAGAAGATCTTGGACCGATTCTCGTTATCTTCGTACAATTTCTCCAAGGAGTCCCAAATCTCTTGGCAGAATTCTTCTTGGAATAGGACTCTGCCAGAGAGTCTTTCATGCTATTGAGAATCAACAGTTTACAGATACTGTTTTCTCTAATCCATTTTGCCTGCTTGGACTTAGCAGCTGCAATAACTTCTGCGATTCCGGTTGTTGGAACGATCGGTTCTTCCTCATTCAGCACGTGATCAACTTCCACGAGTTGAATGTTTAAGGTTACTTTCCGTTTCCAGATTTGGAAATGTTCGCCGTCGAATTTCTCCAACTTGTTAAAGTCGGTATTGACGAGCGATGCACGTGAGTTATCCATCTTTTCGATATAGCTTTGAGATTGTTAGTCCCTTGGCGAACAATCGATGGAAAAACACGTTTTCAGAAACTATTGTAAAGACAATGTTTCCAGCAACAACACCCTAAAGAAGGTGATGTTGTATTACGAGAATCTAAAGAGATTTCGTAATATTTCTCGAAGGCAACAGAACCGTATAACTTCTAAAGAGAAGCGACGGTATTCTCGAAGGCAACAAAACCGTATAACTTCTAAAGAGAAGCGACGGTATTCTCGAAGGCAACGGAGGAAGAAGAAAGCCTGCTGGGGTGAAATATCACCGGCGCTCAAAGCTATATCCGCCTTACGGACAAGCCTCCAGGAACCAGCAAGTTCGAAGAGAACTTTAGAACGCTGGCCAAAAATGTCGACGACTCCTCGGAATAGCAGCAGCACTTCTCTCTCTCTCTGGAAATTCTCTGATTATTTTCTGTAACCTTAGAGAGAGGAGATGCTACTGATATTATAGGCACGAGATGGACTTTTCAAATTCTGAACGCACGCCCTGGTTTAATGCCAGATCCGAACTTTCTGGATCTGAGCCATTTCCGGATCTGAGCCCACAAGACCCGCGGATGTTACATAATTTGAACGGCCCACTCGACCCGCTCGACCCGTTCGACCCGCTCGACCCGCTCGACCCGTACGATCCGTACGTCCCGTACGCTCAGTATGCTCAGTACGCCCCGTACGCCACGCAGGCCGCGCAGAGGCTCGCGCACGAGCGCAACTAAAGCGCACAATGCGCCTAGCGACGAGCTGTCAAGCGCACAATGCGCCTAGCGACGAGCTGTCGTGCTAAGTGCAAAGTGCCATCAAAAAGCCACATTAAGCCTCAAAAGCCCATTAGCCCAAGCCCAAGCCCAAGTCCGAGCCCGAGCCCGAGTCCGAGTCCGAGTCCGAGTCCGAGTCCGAGTCCGAGTCCGAGTCCGAGTCCGAGTCGCTAAGCCCCTTCGGGGCTTAGCTCCAATCTATTTTCATTTTGGCCAAAAGTTTTTTTATCTCACCTCTATGTAAAATCCCCCACATGGCACCCTCCATTGGGCCTCAACCCATGTGCATCTCTCTATTCCTTCATAAGTAATATATAAAGATACATATTGGTGTGATTTTCCGATGTGGGGCTATCTTTTAACAATAGAATATTGTGAACACATACAACACATAGAATAAAACACCAACACAAGTTGTTTCTGGAAAGTATTGCTATGGAAGTCTGATCTGAGAGCGATCACTTTGTTCCTTGGACCATACGATGATGATGAAGAAGACTGCTTGAAGAAACGAACAATCGGAAGAACTAAGTCACCAGAAAGGTATCGACACAACGGCACTGATGGCACAGTCGAATGCTTTCCTGCTTTGCTTCACCCTGTTCTCGAGAAAAAGTTAAAGAAATGCTTCT
>JANAVB010012743.1:0-56038 GCA_029216955.1 Iris pallida | reverse complement strand
GCGGTCCGGAGCGCAATCCCAACCTGTGGTTGACAATCCACTGAAATCATCAACCCACTACAACTGTTCTTCGGGACCGGCTCAGCCTTCGACGACCCAAGCCTAGGCCGAGGGAGACTCACTTCGACAAATCCCTCCGAAAGGAGGCAGCCCAAGGGCTAGAGAGGCCCTACAACTTTGACATCTTAGCGCAATTGGCTAACATACCGGCCAAGTTGTCACTGTACGAACTCCTAAGGCTCTCCAAGGACGTTCGTATTGCATTAAGCGAAGCACTCCAAAATGCTGATGTCTATCTGGCTCAATCCAACCTCACCGGGAGGACTCACCCGTGGATCTCCATGACAGTGCCTGCACGGGAGCAGTGCCCAACATCGTCTTCACTCCAGGACTTGTTCATCAAACCAACCTACACGATCGCCCGCTATACTACACGGGCTACATCAACGACGTGAAGGTGGATCGAATGCACATAGATCCTGACTCTTCCATACATCATCCCGAAGGGTCTGCTACATCATCTTCGTATCCCAATGCATCGCCTGACACCTACAAGCACCGCCATCAGCGGTTTCAATTCGGGCAGGACTACCCTATTGGGAAATTCGTCTGAAGTGTCAAATTAGCGATCTCCAATCCGAATCACCTGCTACGTCATAGATGCAGACACTTCTTACAACATCCTCTTGGGGTGCCCATGGATACACGATTATATGATCGTGCCTTCCACGTTGCACCAGTGCTTCAAATATGTCGATAAACACGGCTTCGTGAAGACGAAATTTGCTGACATCGATCCTTTCAAAGGGGTCGAATCTTACTACTCGGACTCCTGCCTATACGAAAGTCGAAGGGCACCTTGATGAAGGAAATGTACAAGCTAGTACCGAGACAGCCACAGGATCAGAAGAGCCTCTGACGATCCACCTCCAAGCTCGCAAATCGGGCAGGTCCGTACCCCTTACTGCCACTCTACGAGGGACGCGATCACGTCTCGGCGCAGAAGAGCAGATAATTCGGCTGCCAAGGTCCGGCCAAGTGCCGAGACCCACAATAGGGCCACTAACAATCAGACTGCCGAGAGTCGTCAACCCCAAACGAGAAGCTCAATCCCTCCGATAGGCCACTGACGATACGCCTTCCCAAGAAGGGTCGTCACCCCGATGCAAGGTCTGACATCTCTAGCGAGCCAGCCACTCCTCGCTCCACATCAAGTGCCAAACTGGGGGTCGCTAGTCTGCCAAAAACTCCATGCTCTGCTCCATCAGCTGAACCTCTGACAATCAAGCTGCCTAGGGCGTCCTCTCAGTCTTCATTTACACAGGGGGTAGCCGAAGAGGAACCAGAGCTAGCCAAGTATGTGGCTGCCCACACTGATGTTCCCTCCACTGATGATGTAATCCCCCTAGAAAAGATACCTTACTTCATCAATAAAGGGTTATCTTTGAACTACACCGAGCTCAATAAGCTATGTACAATGTATGCTATGGAACACGGTATAGGCACTCACCTACACACACACAAAGGTGTACACCGCAATCCAACTTACTCCAGTAGAAGACACTTACCGAATAATTGAGGAAGGGGACCATCCAATCATCTTCGGCCGGAAGGACGACCCGCATCCCTTTACCATAGAGGAAGCCGACCTCGGGTCAGACGCCGGGAGACTGCCTCTGTATCTCTATAGCCCTCAATCCAAATATCTCATGCAGAAACAGGGGTATGATCTGGAGACGACGCCAGGTTTGAACTACGGCACTGGGCGACGATTACCTTTGAAGCCGCCAGTCCCGGCGGGCAAACCACGAGACTACTATAGTAAAACTCGATGTGGGTTGGGATATGTAATGCCTACTACGACCCCTAAGAGTTCAGATGAAGAATGAGACTGGCAGTCACATTCAACCGGGTCACCAACTTCGGACTCGGATACCAGCATCGGAGATGTGTTCAGACAAATCATGACAGTCAACATGGCATTCGCCGACGCTTACAAAGAAGACGAAGACATCCCCGAAATCCTCGAGCTAGAGCCGTGGGCCCAGCAATTGGACGCACAATTGGAAAAGCGATTCGAACAGAGAGAACCTCCTACTGAAGATGAGGTCATACAAGTGGATCTCGGCAGCGAATCTTCTCCAAAACCGATCTTCGTCAGTAAAAGCCTAGCAGACGAAGAGCAGGAGTCACTGTTAGAACTTGTCAGAGAATATATTGATGTTTCGCCTGGAGCTATGAAGACATGCCAGGGTTAAATCCCGACATTGCTCTTCACAAACTCAATTTCGGCCGGATGCGAAGCCAGTCAAACAACAACAGCGACGCTTCCGCCCGGGCATCATGGACGTGATCGAAGCCGAAGTCAACAAACTGATAGCCAGCAGTTTCATTCGTGAGGAACAACATCCTGATTGGGTCGCCAATATAGTGCCCATCCTCAAGAAAAATGGGAAGATTCGAATCTGCATCGACTTCCGCAATCTGAACGAGGCATGCCCCAAAGATGAGTTTCTCCTCCCTATCACGGACATCATGATTGACAATACCTACGGTTTTGAACGTATGTCATTCATGGATGGCTTTTCGGGGTACAACCAAATCAAGATATCTCTTGACGACGAAAAGTATACATCATTCCGAACACCGATTGGCACATACTGCTACACAGTTATGCCTTTCGGCTTAAAGAATACTGGCGCCACATATCAAAGAGCAATGAGCATCATCTTCAGAGATCACTTACGCAAGACAGTGGAGTGCTATGTTGACGATATAGCCGTTAAGAGTCGCTGCAAGGGAGACCATCTGCAGGATCTAAGGACGATATTCGACCTAATACGAGCGCACAATTTGAAAATGAACCCTACGAAGTCCTTTCTGGGCGTATCCAGCGGGAAGTTCTTGGGCTTCATCATCACGGCACAAGGTATCCATGTAGACCCTGAGAAGACGAAAGCAATCATGGAGATGGGTCCCCCGAGAAATCTCCGCGAACTCAGAGGCCTCAAAGGGAGGCTAGCTTACATCAGGAGGTTCATTTCTAACCTCTCCGGCGATGCCGCCCGTTCACGCACCTCATGAAAAAAGGAGTCTCATTCGTATGGGACGAGGAATGTCAGCGTGCCTTCGACAGCATCAAAGAATATTTGTCAAATCCTCCAGTCTTGGTGGCCCCGGTTCCTGGAAACTATTCCTGCTCTATGTACGAGCAATGGAACACTCCCTCGGGGCTCTGCTGGCACAAAACAACGATGCAGGCCATGAGCAAGCCATATATTACCTCAGCCGAATGATGATTGGGCCAGAGCACCGATACACCGCTGTGGAGAAGGAATGTCTTGCCCTGGTGTTCGCCATTCAGAAAATGCGACACTATGTCACCGGACAAACAATACATGTGATCTCACGAGTCAACCCTCTCAGGGTCCTCATGACTAAACCAGGGGCACTCAGCTTTCGCCTCGCTACATGGGCAATATTGCTGTCCCCTTATCATATGATCTTCGTCCCACAAAAGGCAGTCAAAGGTCAAGCCCTGGCAGACTTCTTAGCAGCCCACCCAGGCTCGGAGTCCTCCAGAATATATGAAGAGATCCCAGATGAGGTCGCCGACTCGCATGCAACCTCTCACGATGATATGGCGAATGTTCTTCGACGGTGCTTCGAGGACCGGACCTAAAGGCAATATAGTCGTCAGAGTCGGGGTAGTGCTGGTCTCCCCTTCCGGATTAGTGATTAACCGCGCTTATTCCCTCACAGAGCCCTGCTCTAACAATGTGGCCGAGTACAACACTCTGGTCATCGGCCTCCAACTTGTAAGAGAGCTGGGGGTAGAATATCTTGAAGCATACGACGATTCCCAACTAATCGTCAATCAGATCCGGGGCTCATATGAGGTCCGCCACGAAGACATGATCCCTTATCACCAAATAGCGATTGACATCATCTCGTCATTCGAGGGGTTCTTCATCGAACATGTCCCCAGACTCCGAAATATCGAAGCTGATGCCCTAGCTGGTCTTGCCGCTTCCCTAGCAGTTCCGAACTATGATCGCCAATCAGTGGATGTGATAGGCCACGAACTGGTCTGTCCTAAGAACAATGTGCAATTCGTGGCGAGTTATTCCGCCCAGACGATCAATGATGCCCCAGACTGGAGACAACCATTCATCGACTTCGTCGTCTACGACATCCTACCCGAGAACCCAAAGGAAGCCACTTCCATCAGACGGCGTTCTCTTAGATTCTTCTACGACGCAGAGACAAAAATGCTGTATCGCCGCTCCTACGATGGATTACTGCTTCGGTGTCTGTCAAACGCAGAAGCCAAAGAAGTCGTACGAGAAGCTCATGACGGTGTCTGCGGGGTCCACCAAATTGCAAGACCGTCTTCGACGAATGGGCTACTATTGGCCCACGATGGTGGCAGATGCGATAGATTATGCTAGAAAATGCAAAGCCTGCCAAGTCCACGCGGACTTCATTCACCAACCATCCGAGTTTCTACATCCGATAGTGGCGTCCTGGCCATTCGAAGCATGGGGAATGGATATCATTGGTCCAATCACCCCACCTTCCTCCCGAGGACATCGCTTCATACTTGCGATCACTGATTACTTTTCCAAATGGGCGAAAGCTGTCCACTCGCAGAAGTTAAGACTTCAAACGTGATCAGCTTCCTTAAGCATCACGTCATCTACCGCTTTAGACTGCCCCGAAGGATCATCCATGATAATGGTCCGCAGTTTGTAAGCCATGCATTCTATCAGTTTTACAACAAGCACCGTATTCAGAATGTCGCTTCGACACCGTACAACCCAGCGAACTGGTTGGCAGAGGCATTCAACAAAAATCATCAAACTCCTCAAGAAGTTTATCTCCTCCAACAAACGCGACTGGAACGAGAAGCTCGGCGAATGCTTATGGGCTTATCGCACCACAGTTCGAACAGCCACCGGGAATACACCATTCTCCCTGGTTTACGGGAGTGAGGTAGTCCTCCTATTAGAGACTCAGATCCCCTCACTACGCGTCGTCCTCACTCATCAATTGACGACAGACGAAAACCACCATCGCCGGCTACAGAAATTGGAGGCACTAGATAAAAAGCACCTCTTGGCTCAGCAACGATTGAGCTATACCAAGCACGCATCTCTGGAGCCTTCAACAAGAAGGTCAAAGTCAACATTCCAGGTGGGCGATCTCGTTCTGGTAGTCCGGAGGCCGATGGTCATGACTCACAAGACCGCCGGCAAATTCCAGCCAAAGTGGGAAGGCCCATTTATTATTGAGGCAGTATTCTCCAACGTGCTTACCGCCTTGCAAAACAAATGGAGACTTGCTCATGTTCCCGTCAACGACAAGTTCCTGAAGAATATTATGTCTAAACAACATTCTCTCCAGATCATCGAGTCATGTACCCGCTGGTACCACTGAACTCACATCCACAACATTTTAGATTATCGAGTCAGTACCTGCTGGTACCCTGAACTCACCTCCATTTCCTTCAGATTATCGAGTCATGTACCCGCTAGTGCCGCTGAACTCACACTTTCTCAATATTCTAATTACCTGTTGACACAAGTCACAGTCAACCAAATATTGACTACATTGACTAAATAATATTTGTATTAATTCAATACGCACACGACGACTGCATTCAGTTCAAGACAGATGACAGCTCAGTCTCCGGCTCTCAGTGTGTTCTGGAGTCTGTATTTTATAATTTCATTAAGTCTAGACTTGTGTACTCTGAGTCATGGAGCTCCTTGGAACTTAGTCTATACCTACCCAAAATCCCAAGCTCCACTGAACCAAAAACTGCCCACTGGTCCCCTTAAACCACTCTGTGCTCTGGAGACAGAGTTCGGGCCGAACTCTGCCTCCATACAGAGTTCGGGCCGAACTCTGTCCCCTAGAAATCAGGAACCCTAATTTTAGGGTTAGCTGGTTGCTAGTTGTCCAACGGCCAAATTTTAATTTTCCTACCCGAATTCTGGCTGAATTCTGCCTATAAAACACTATAAATAGGCATGAATTCTCTCATTTCAAATCATCCAATCTTCTCTTCTCTTCTCTCTTATAAGCTCATAAGCCATACCCTTCCCATCTACTAGCCACAGCCTCTTAAGTCTCGAGTGCTCAGCATCTCTCAGTTAGGATTCTTGTGCAGAGTCGAAGAAGTCGCTTGGACAATTCCAAGCAAATCGCCACTGCGATCCTCTGTTAGAAGTTGACGTGCTCTTCTGAAGAAAAGGCACGGGTTGTAAACTACTATTTCACAAATATTGGATTTAATCCTGAGCTAGAGTTCTCAGGCCTGGACTAGTCCTCCACGAGGGAAACCAGGTTAAAATCGCTGTGTTTGCGTATGCTCTTCTGCTCTTCATTTATTTTTCGCACTTTACTCTGATTATTTATTATCGGTGAAGAGTTATTTTTAATTGGCTATTTTTCTATATAAACTCTATTCACCCCCCTCTAGAGTTGCCAAACTGTTCTTCAATTGGTATCAGAGCTCTGTTCTCTTTATAAGGACTAACATCCTAAGAGCTGATCCATGGCAACCACACAATCCTTGATTTCCAATCATGGTGAAGGTCATCCACTCATAGGCCTCCCCTATTTGATGGGACTAACTACACATATTGGAAAACAAGGATGAGCTTCTATCTTAAGTCTCTAGACTTTGACCTGTGGACTGTCGTCACTGACGGTTACAAAAGCCCACCAGAATAGTTGTCGATGGTGACCTCATTGAGAAACCACACGACAATATTCTGTCGAGGAGAAGAAACAGGCAAGTCTAGATGCTAGGGCTATTAATGCTTTATTCTGTGCCATAGACAGGAATGAGTTCAACAGGGTCTCTACATGCACCACTTCTCATGAAGTATGGAGACTTCTAGAAGTGACGCATGTAGGAACCACACAGGTCAAGGAATCCAAAATAAGCCGTCTCACTCAAGAATACGAAGCTTTCAAGATGAAGCCAAGTGAGACGATCACTCAAATGTTCACAAGATTCCTCGACATCATCAATCCTCTATCCTCGCTTGGAAAGCAGTACTCAAACCACGAGAAGATTCGTAAGCTGCTCAGAGGGCTACCAAAGATTTGGAATCCTAAGGTGACAGCCATCATAGAAGGAAACGATCTCACAACAATGTCAATGGAGACCTTGATGGGTAAGCTTATGACTCACGAGCTTGACCTCAAGGACTTCGAAGAGCCTGCTCCGAAGACCAGGGAGATCGCACTCAAAGCTCATCAACGAAGAGCTAATCATGATGAGACCGAAGAAGATAATTCGGATGATGAAGACCAAGCTCTCATGGTTCGCAACTTCAGGAAATTCCTTCGCTTCAATCGAAGGAAGAAGGAATCTCAAGAAGACGATGAAGAAGAACCAACTTGTTACGGTTGCAAGAAAACTGGACATGTCCGAAAAGACTTGCCCATTCCTGAAGAAGAGCAACCGCTATGAGAAGCCATACAAAAGAACTCATCAAAGAATATGCCAACACAGGCATCTGGCATGAAAATGAAGCAAGTGACTCTGAGGAAGAAAAGGACTCTCCTCAAGATACAGCAAATGTGTGCCTGATGGCAACTTCTGACAAGGTATCTAACGAAACTCTGGATGACTTCTTTTTTGATGAACTTGGCGATGCTTTCACTGATTTACTCGATGATCATAAAAGGTCATCGGTAAATATAAACATGCCAAGGACAAAATCAAAAGTCTAGAAGATGAGATACAAAGAATTTCTTTACTTCTTGATAATGTTAGAAACACATCACCCACTAATGACACTGATGAAGTATCCAAGCTTAAATTAAGCTTACATGATGCTGAAGCACGTATTGAGCAACAAACTCAAGAAATCACTACTCTCAACACGTTGCTTGCTGAAGAAAAGAGTAGACACAAGATTTCCATGACTAAGATTTATGGCTTAAATATTAAGGTTGATGAACTGCAAGCTGTTTCTAAAAAATTAGAAACCAAATTGGGTAAACAGGTTGTTCAACCTCAAACCCAATCACATGGGCACAACACCACTCATGCTAGTCAACCACGTCATTCTCATGCAGCACATAACCATGCATTTATATACACAAACTTTCACAACCACGTGTACGTAAGAACAATTCTCACTCAGTACACACTCATCATGCACAAAGACACAATCAACATCACTTCACACATAAAAATCATCATGCCATGCCATATAGACAAAATCATCATGCAATGCCATATAGACAAGGTCCTCATATACCATATAGACAAAATCATCATGCCATGCCATCTAGACAATATCAGCAAGTCACACATCATAGACAATACCATCATTCTATGCCTCATAGACACCATCACCATGCCACTTATTCCATGCATAATCATCTTCACCATGCTAACTCTTCACATCATGTCCATCCTTATCCTGTTGCTTATAGATATTATTCTCATGCCCCTAGTATAAATAAGAATGCTATCTGTACTTATTGTGGATTACATGGACACATCTCACCACAGTGCAGAGTTAGAAGACTTGTAGATAAAAGGATATATGCTTGGTTCCCAAAGACTAACTTTTCAGGACCCTCAAGAACTCGGGTACCAAAGGTCACATCTACTCTTGATGTAGGTGGACCTTCCCTCCTCAACTGAAAGTAAGTGGATTCTCGATAATAGATGCTCGCGACATATGACGGGAGACGCAAATCTTTTTGCATCACTATCGATGAAGAGAGAAGGATACGTATCCTTCGGTAACAATCTCAAAGGGCATATTATAGGTAATGGTATCATTGGTCATCCTCCTTCTCCTGTAATAAAGGATGTCTGCCTAGTGACCGAGTTAAAGCATAACCTGCTCAGCATTAGTCATCTTGCTGATCATGGATATGATATTACTTTGGACAAAACAGTTGCTACATCTATGATAGGTCAACAGGAGACATTATTTTTGAAGGGAAAAGAGAGGACAACATCTACATTTTCTATCTTTCTATAAATACTAACAATGCAGGTAGATGTCTATATGCCCACAAAGATGAACGACTACTTTGGCACTAGCGTCTTGGTCATGCCAACATGGATGCTATATCCAGGCTTTCTACCAAGAAGCTAGTGAGAGGATTACCTGACATCACGTTCAAAAAGGACACGGTATGTGCCGAATGTGAACTAAACAAGGCAACTAAATCCTCATTTCATTCTATCAACTCTGTAAGTACTACTAGACCCTTGCAACTACTTCATATGGATTTATTTGGTCCTAGTAAAATAGCTAGCCTTGGAGGCAAACTTTATGCATTTGTTATTGTTGATGATTTTTTCGAGATTTACATGGGTTTTCTTTCGCGCTAATAAGAGCGATGCTATTTCTGCTTTCAATTTTTGTAAAGAAAGTTCAAAACGAAAAAGGCTACATGATTACTCGAATCCGAAGTGATCATGGAGGCGAATTCGTAAATTATGATTTTGAAAGTTTTTGTAATGCAAATGGTTTTGATCATGAATTTTCTTGTCCTAGAACTCCTCAACAAAATGGTATTGTGGAGCGGAAGAATAGAACTCTCGGCGATATGGCCAGAGTCATGTTGAATAAATTTTCACTTCCGAAATATTTTTGGGCAGAAGCTGTTAGTACAGCATGCCACATTTTGAATAGGGTGCTGATTCATCCCATTACGAAGAAAACACCCTATGAGCTTTGGTTTGGGAGAACCCCCAATGTTTCTTATTTTAAAGTTTTTGGTTGTAGATGTTTTATCCTTAACACCAAAGACAACTTAGGCAAATTTGATGCCAAAGCTGACGATGGTATCTTTCTTGGTTATGCCGCCAAGAGTAAGGGATATAGAGTTTTTAATAAACGCGCACTTATTGTGGAAGAGTCAACAAATGTGACTTTTGATGAAGACAACAGTGCAGCAAGTACTCTTGATGATGACGTTGAGCCATCAACTTCTACTCCAATGAATACTTCAACCGAAACTAATTCTCTGGAGGGTTTGCCTAAGAAATTCTCTTTCAAACCTTCTCATCCAAAAAATTTAGTTATAGGAGAAGTTTCACGTGGAGTAACTACTAGATCATCACTAAGAGACTCCGTTGCTAGCACTGCCTTCATTTCACAAGTAGAGCCTAAAAACATTTCTGAAGCTTTTAATGATGAATTTTGGATTTCTGCTATGCAAGAAGAACTCAACCAATTCGAGAGAAGCCAAGTATGGAAACTCGTTCCTAGACCGGTTAATCACTCGATAATTGTTACTAAATGGGTTTTAGAAACAAAGTAAATGAAGATGGTTCAGTCACACGTAACAAAGCTCGTTTAGTAGCTCAAGGATACAACCAAGAGGAAGGTATCGACTACGATGAGACGTATGCTCCTGTTGCTAGACTAGAATCCATTCGGATGCTTTGTGCTTTTGCTAATTTTTAAAACTTTAAATTATTTCAAATGGATGTGAAAAGTGCTTTCCTGAATGGTTTTATTAAGGAGGAAGTTTATGTGAAACAACCTCCTAGCTTTGAAAATCACAAATTTCCCGACCACGTGTTCAAGCTAAAGAAAGCACTTTATGGCCTCAAACAAGCCCCCAGAGCTTGGTATGAAAGGCTAAGTAGCTTCTTACTTGAGAAAGGTTTTTCAAAAGGGAAAATTGACACTACACAGTTTATAAAATCTTTTAAAGACACCATTTTATTAATTCAGATTTATGTTGATGATATTATTTTGGATCTACTGATGAAACTCTTTGTCAAGAATTTGCCAAGTATATGCAGACGAAATTTGAGATGAGCATGATGGGAGAGCTCAACTACTTTTTGGTCTGCAAGTAAAACAATTGGCAAATGGAACTTTCATCTGTCAATCGAAGTATACCAAGGACATGCTGAAGAAGTTCGATCTTGACAACATCAAACCAATCAGCACTCCAATGGCTACTTCAACCAAACTCGAACCAGATGAGAGCGGCAAACCCGTTGATCAACGTAAGTATCGAGGTATGATAGGCAGCTTACTTTATTTAACTGCTAGTCGCCCCGATATCATGTTTAATGTTTGCCTATGTGCTAGATATCAAGCAAATCCTAAGGAATCTCACATGACCGCGGTTAAGCGTATCTTTCGATACCTTAAGGGTACGGTTACAGTGGGCCTATGGTATCCCAAGTTAACATCATTTGACCTCATCGGTTACTCTGATGCTGACTTTGCTGGATGCAAGGTCGATCGTAAAAGTACGAGCGGCACGTGTCATTTATTAGGAAAGGCTTTAGTCTCATGGTTTAGCAAGAAGCAGAACTCTGTCGCACTATCCACAACAGAAGCTGAATATATAGCAGCTGGGCGTTGTTGTGCACAAATTCTGTGGATGAAGCAAACCCTTGAAGACTATAAGTTATCTTTCATGCATATTCCTATATTCTGTGACAATACTAGTGCCATCAATTTGACTAAGAACCCTGTCTGCCACTCACGCACTAAACACATTGAGATCAGACACCACTTTTGTGTGATCATCAGCAAAATGGCACGATTAACTTAGAATTTATTAACACTGATCATCAGCTAGCAGATTTCTTTACTAAGCCATTATCCGAAGAGCGCTTCAATTATCTTTGTCGTGAACTCGGAATTTTGGATGAAGCAGTTATAAGTTGAGACTTACTTGCGTAAATGTCGAGTATATTTTGATTCTTTTATGACAAATTTATTATGGGTACAAGCCGAAAGGGTCCTTCTGACAAAAGGCATAAAAGCCTAAGCGACACAGTGCACTAGTCCTCAGGACTACCGCTAGCTGGGATCCGGCCCCTGCAGCTAACCCATGGCAATTTGAAATACTGAATTACAATATATTTTCTTGTTTATTATATGGTTTGTTCCGATTTATTATTGCCTAATTGATTTTTCCTAAAGTTCATTATGACCTTTGTGTACCTCTCTATGTACTTCATTGTTTTCATCAATCTTTTATCCTCAAAATCTCTTTTGTGCAACACTTAATCAATGTTTCTATCTTTTCAGCCTGCTTTTAGTTCTGGACCACTGATCCAGAACTCAGGCCGAACTCTGCCCCTAACAGAGTTCGGGCCGAGTTCGGTCCCTTAGTTCCAGCGTCGGGATCTGGCTCTGCCGTTGGATCAATTTAGATCCTATGGTCAATATTTCATCCGACCAAAGACAAACCCCTATTTTATTTCGGGATTCCCTCTCTCTCCTTCACCTTTGCCTCCTTCCTCACCTCTCCAAACTCTTTTCTCAAAACCCTAACCCTAGTTTTTGATCTAGAAGGCTCCATTACTTCTCAAAATCAAGGAAAAAGGGTTTCTCATCATTCTCTTCCACTGTTTGGTATTATTTTCAGGTATAACTCTCTCCTTCTATCATTTTCAAGTTCTCCTATTTACAAATGGCATCTCGCTTGTCCAAACGAGGGAGAAGGACTCGACATGAGGGAGCTTCCTCTTCGGTTCCTCCTCCTCCGATTGAACAAGTTGTTGAACAACACCCCATTCATCCGTTGTTCAATCCGCCGTGTCCCGATGACCCTAACACATACGACGACCGTCTATTTGTGTCGCTAGACGCCTCTAATGAATGGTTTAGCGATTTTAGGACTCGTCCGGTGTTTGGGGGCCATCCCATCAATTTTACAATATTTTCTCAATATGCATCTTTATTTCGTGATCTTTGTTTGGATGAACTAGTTGCTTCCAATTCTGTCATTTACCATAGTGCAATCCAAATGTTCTACTGTAATCTGACTCACGACGCAACCCACATCTATTCCTGGGTTGCTGGCATTAACATTGCCTTCAATGATTCTGAGTTGGGAGACTTTCTTGCTCTCCCGGATCTTGATGTGTGGGACAAGCTTGTGGAAGCACGTCAACTTCAATTTGTTGGCGATACTTCCCTTGAAGGATTCAAGGAGGATTTATGTGCTCCTAACGTAAGTCCTCGCAAGCTAAAGGCCAAGCATCTTACCCCCTACTTTTATGAACTTCATCGCATCGTGTTCAATACTATCTTGCCCAAGGCTGGCTCAACAGATGAAGTTACTTACTTTGAGATTTCTGCCTTATATCACCTCCATTATCGTATCCCATTCAATCTTCCTAGGACAATAATGGATTGGATGATAAATTGTAGGAAGAAACCAAGAGCGTTGGTTTATCCTTTATACCTTCCTATGGTTTTTCGTGCATTCATCATTCCTATTCATGACTGTCAGTTCTTGCCTGCTCCTACTTTTCTGTCCAAGGTACGCCGTACTCAGGCAGTTGTCGCCTCTCCTGAGGCCTCTGAGCATTCTGATGATGAGGAGCCTGACGCCCCTCCTTTTGGTCAGGATGCACCTCCTCCACCTGCCACTCTTGAGTCCATTCAGACCATGCTCCGGGATCGTTTTACTCTTGAGGACGATCGCTGGACACAGCTAGACTATCGTACCACTCTGCAGATGAGTGCTCTCGACAACTCTCTGCATGATATCCGGTACTCTCTGTCTCAGCATCTGCACATTCCCATGGAGAGGGATCCAGTGCGCGCGGGTCATCGCATTGATGATCCGTGGGTTATGCGTTACATGGATCCGGATGATGCTTTTGTGGACCCTCGTCGCTCCTTTCCTGGTCCTTCCGATGTTCCAGGACCTTCTCGTGCTCCATGATGGAGATAGGCTCGATCTGCTGCTGCTACTGCTGATGATCTTAGTTACTTTTTGCTTTCAGTTATTTAGTTTATTATGGATTTATGTAGCTGGTTTTATGTACTCTGTTTATGAGTTGGCCACTTGGTTTGGTGGATGACATTTTCTGTCCTTTATCATAGTTTTACTTTATGTCAGTGACTTATTTTGCTTAGTATTTCACTGTTTCTTCTCTGCTTGGTGTGGTGGCATTACTATTTATTGCTTCTTTATATTGCTAACTGCCAAAAGGGGGAGAAATAATGTATATTTTTATTTTTATTTTTATAGTTTTGTGCTTGTTTTGCTTTGGAAGATATTATCTATCAGGCCACCGGTTCTATGCATTCGTATATCTGTGTATATCTGTGCTTGTTCTTGCTCTGGGAAATATTATCTATCAGGTCACAGGTTCTATGCATTTTGTACGGGGGAGAGCTATAGCTTCTAGCTCGACACCGTTCATGGTTTACGGGGGAGCTATCTTCTTTTAGCTCAGGCATCGTTTATGGGGGAGCTATGTTACAATCAACTGTGTCCAGGTATGAATATTGAAATATACATATATTATTTTGTCAATTATCAATATGGGGGAGATTGTTGACACAAAGTCACAGTCAACCAAATATTGACTACATTGACTAAATAATATTTGTATTAATTCAATACGACACACGACGACTGCATTCAGTTCAAGACAGATGACAGCTCAGTCTCCGGCTCTCAGTGTGTTCTGGAGTCTGTATTTTATAATTTCATTGAGTCTAGACTTGTGTACTTTGAGTCATGCTGAGCTCTTGGAACTTAGTCTATAACCTACCAAAAATCCCAAGCTCCACTGAACCAAAAACTGCCCACTGGTCCCCTTAGAACCACTCTGTGCTCTGGAGACAGAGTTCGGGCCGAACTCTGCCTCCACACAGAGTTCGGGCCGAACTCTGTCCCCTAGAAATCAGGAACCCTAATTTTAGGGTTAGCTGGTTGCTAGTTGTCCAACGGCCAAATTTTTGAATTTTCCTACCCGAATTCTGGCCGAATTCTGCCTATAAAAACACTATAAATAGGGCATGAATTCTCTCATTTCAAATCATCCAATCTTCTCTTCTCTTCTCTCTTATAAGCTCAATAAGCCATACCCTTCCCATCTACTAGCCACAAGCCTCCTAAGTCTCGAGTGCTCAGCATCTCTCAGTTAGGATTCTTGTGCAAGAGTCGAAGAAGTCGCTTGGACAATTCCAAGCAAATCGCCACTGCGATCCTCTGTTAGAAGTTGACGTGCTCTTCTGAAGAAAAGGCACGGGTTGTAAACTACTATTTCATAAATAGTGGATTTAATCCTGAGCTAGAGTTCTCAGGCCTGGACTAGTCCTCCACGAGGGAAATCAGGTTAAAATCGCTGTGTTTGCGTATGCTCTTCTGCTCTTCATTTATTTTCTGCACTTTACTCTGATTATTTATTATCGGTGAAAGAGTTATTTTTAATTGGCTATTTTTCTATATAAACTCTATTCACCCCCCTCTAGAGTTGCCAAACTGTTCTTCATTACCGAGTTATGTACCTGCTGGTGCCTCTGAACTCATATTCCGGTCACTCTTTCAGATAGTAAGTCACGTATGATTATACCTCTGAACTTTCTTCCTGGAAGAGATCCTCCCTCATGATCCACTACCCGCACTCCCAGTGCACAAAAAGGGTAATCGATCCACAAATTTCCGAAACGGCCATGTCCTCTTTACCTCTGAGTCGTTTTCACTTCCACCAAAAACAAACAGCCCCCTCGCATAGAACTTCTACGTTCTCCTACCTCTGAGTCGTTCTATGTACCCCCTCTTCATTGAGCCCACTCCTGCCATGTCCTCATTACCTCTGAGTGGGAAGGCTCCGTCGAAGAAACCTTCATGCTTGCCATGTCCCCATTACCTCTGAGTAAGTATGTCGGTTCCCTTTCAACCTATTATCTGTACCCACGACCGGAGTATGACAAGGATAATAGGTCCACAAATGTCCTCTGTTGACCACAAATGTCCTTTGTTGACCACAAATGTCCTCTGTTGACCATAAATGTCCTCTGTTGACCACGAATGTCCTCAGTCGACCACAGATGCTGTACTGGATCTCCAGTACGCGCCCATCCCTTCCTTATCATGCCTGAGAGCCCAGCTGCTCCTCGACATTCTTCTGAATACCAAAAACTTCTATAGCTGTCTTATCGCAAAGTTGTTCTATGTATTCCTCTCCAAAACTTGTTACTCGTACCTAAAACCAAGGACGCCCAGGGTGACGGGTCTACAAATAATCCCCCAGCAGGTCCAAATCCACGAACACCACAAGTACAAAAAAAAGAAGATGAGTTGAAGCATGCTCATTTATTCAAAATTCAAAGTGCTACATCATCTAGGATCACATCCTTTACAAAATCAAAACAAAAAGAAAAAAAACAGCAAAAGAAAAACAGAAAGCTGATCACTGCTCCGGGGCACATAACGCCCTGAGACGGTCCGTCAGCAAGGCAACCGACCGCTCAAACCTCTGCGTAGCTCGACGCTCCGCCTCTTGGGTCAGCACCGCCTCGTCCTCCAGTTGAGCATGGGCTTGCCAGTTATCCTCGAATTTCTTAAAGGCACGCTCCAGGTTAACAGAAGATCGAAAAACCTTTTCGGCCTCCCGAATAATCGACTCATGTTCCGCATCAGCAGCCTTCAGCTCTGATTCTAGGAAGGCCAGCTCCTGCTGAAGTGCGAGAATCCGCTCCTTCGTGTCAGCTATTCTACGAGAAGCAGCCTCTCCCCGAGTCCTACAAGCTTGACTTCGACGACCCAGCCTGTCATACGAAGCAGAAAGCTTGTCAAGGTCCCCCCTCACAACTGGCCTAGCAGTATCTCGAGCAAGCTTTATCCTGTCCCGAGCAGCAATAAGGAAGCCCCGCTCCCGTTCAATCGCGGTAGGCAAGTCATCCTGTCGTACCATCAGCAATTGGGTCACGAGCAGATCAGCCTCTGCCAACTTGGGCTCCAGGAGCGCAGCCAACCCCGCCCCGCTAGGAAGAGCCTTCAAAGTTTCAATCTGACCCCGGGCGTACCGCAGGGACAGAGTAAAAGGGATCCTCCATTCTATGGCAGCATCTATGCCCCTCTTTAAGTGGCGATAGAAGCTGTCAACCACATCCTGCGATACCTCGTCCAGAGCCTCCGAAGAAGCCGGCGTCAACGGGAGTGTAGCTGGCAACACTGAAGAGGACACAACAGAATCGGCCGCCCCTGCCACGAAGGAAGCAAACTCCATACGGAAGGACGCCTGAACAGCAACCAACTCTTCCTCAGCAGCCCGCAAAACTTGGATGCTCGGCAGGGTCGAGAAGTCAGTCTCCAAAGCCGTGTAAGCAACAGAGGATGAGGCGGAGACCATCGCCAGCTCCATTTCCATCTGCCCGGAGCTGGCAGGAGACCCCTCGGTATGAGTCGGTAAAGGAGAGGAAATGCTCCTTTCCTCCAGATCACGGCAGGCCGAGCCTTCCCTAAGAACATTCGCTGTGGGAGGCAAAGGGTCAGGACCTGTAGGGCCAAGACAACCATGAATCGATTTGACCCGGAGGATATGTTGATAGAGCAAATAAGCCCCCTCGCTAGTCAATATTTGGCTTATCTTACCAGCGAAAGAGTGTGGAGGCTGAGGTTCGCCTTCAACCACCGCAGCCTCTTCACTAGCAGTCTTCGAGTCAGGTATAATAGACTCCTCCGCCCCTGCACCCTCGGGTGGGGATGCAACGAGATCGGCGTCGCCTTGCTAAAGTTTAGCAATCTCGAAGACAGGCCCGAGGAAACCTTCGTCACCCCGGGCCGAGGCCTCAGCAACCTGGGAGCTCTCAGCCGCCGCTGAGAGAGCCCCGCTGAAAGGATCGTGGAACACATGCCACTAATCAAAGCAGCAAGGGCCGGATCAACCTCAGGGGCGGCAGACGGTTCATGAGAGGCCGGTTCATCAGACACCTACAAAGAAAAATAATTAAGTCGTATCCTAAGAGAAAGAAAACCACAACAAGGAGATAGCTCCGACTTGGTCTTACCTCCGGAACATCGTCTGCATCTTCAACCCCCTCGGTAAAAAGTAATCCACGAGACCTAACGACAGCTCTTTTCACGGAAAAGGTCGCTCTGCTGTCAGGAGACTCACGTCTGACTCGTTTGCGTGAGGGACCAGGCACGGCGGAAGGCTGTCCTTCCCTCACTACTTCCTCTTGTATAGCAAGTAACGGATCCTTCGCCAGTTCATCGGGTGTGGGAAGCGGTTGATCCGCTACTTCTTCACCCCCACCAGAAAGGGAGACTTCGCTATCATGATCATCATCCTCCCCAGCCGACTCGAAAGATTCTGATTCAGGGAGGGGAGTCTGGAGCGCTAGTTGCTTTCTAGCCTTAGCCCCCTTGGACTTCTCCTCTAAACCGGTACCCACGATGAAACTGGTACTCGGATCAAAATTAACGGGAGGCTTGTTCGCCATAACATGATACAAAGCAGCCACGTACAAAATTTCCCTCGGCGCCTTAGCATCGGGGACCGAGAAGCTGGCCCGAGTATGATAAGCGTCATAATAATTCTATGCTCTGACACCATCAAGAACGCTACCTTCAAAACCCAAACAAGGGTTGGGATAGTCAAGGAATAACTGGCTATAGCCAAATTGGCGGGAAAACCTACTAGACAGGTAGGGCTCCAAGTACACATTATCACGGTTACGATAAACCAGATGCGCGGGGCGGATGTTGCGCAACCAGGTGAGCATATTCGGAGACAGAAAGTGAGAAGGTCCTGTACCATCAAGGTATACATTCCTCACTTCCTTATCGGAAAAATGAGGAACAGACACGAAAAAGTCACACCCATCCACCCTCGCCAGCGCCCTTCGACAAGCTGGCATAGTATTGTATTTCCAAGACTGGCAATGGCATTTGAAAAGGAAAGCGTCTTCATCTGTTGCATCTTCCGCTATTCCAGGTCCCATCAAAGATTTGTAGTGCATCAACAACCACCCCATCAAATAGTGGAACGGTAGCTCTATGCGCTCAAAATCCAGCATCTTCTTGCGGGCAATGACCTTGGACGAGAATGTTCAGAGACCATGGTGTATGCTACACACCATAGCCGGAAGAAGAGCCAGTCTAACTCCAAATACCAGTTTAACGGCAGGAAGAATGAAGTGGCGACTGATCCTCTCAATAGAACCTGCCCCTCCCGAGACTACGCAGTTTCGTAGCCATATCATTAAAAATCCAGCCAGGAGCGCCTTCTCTGACATCTGCGTGGTGTCGTAGTAAAAATAGCTAAGAGAGTCAGTTTGACTCCCGAATATGTCGCTCTTGGACCGCGACTTCTTGACGCTCAACATCAGGTCCTTTATCTCTCCCTGGGTTCGAGGGGTCCGAGGTGTAACTTCGCCAGAAGGGTCAACTTTAAAAAGATAATTGACCCAGGATGTGGTGTGGGGAGCGGTCCCTTCTGAGCTATCCACCTTTTTTATAGCCATCTGGTGACAAGCACTATGATGGCACAGAAACTCCTGATACACCGCAACAAAACCTGGGAGTCGTCGGTTCAAGTCCTCGAACTCCTCATTCGACGGGGTGTACACCTCGAAAGGCTCGTTCCCCCACGGAAGTTTGGAGACAGTATACATCTCTTGGAGAGCAAGCCCCAACTCCCTTCCGGGTGCAAAGAACGTCCCCGTTCGCCGGTTATACATCTCCAAGAGCGCCACGAATAATGGTTTATTGATAGGAAGCCCGTGACAAGTACCCCGAATGGCATGATAAAGTCCTACCTCCCGCAGGAATGTTCCGTAGGTCTGCAGAACCCAAGTGGTCAACTGGGCCCACGTAGAAGTAGGGTTTTTCCAGTTCAGCAATGCCAGTCTACCAACGGGATAAGATTTTTTACGAGCGAGCTGATTCAGGAATGTATCAGCTTGAGTGAATGTGAAGTTGGGACCGTACATTCATAAAAGAGCCTGGGGCCAGACCCATCATGTACCGGAGGACAGAATCCTTACCCGCGTACGCTGACCGCATGTTCGGGTTATAATGGATGTTGCCCATCAACATCCCTGATTGGGTAGGAGTTAAGTTACACACCATCTTCCTGTCCAACAACACCATATTGAACCACGACAGAGGATAATGACGTTCCATGAGAGGAATATGGATCGCCATCCCATCCAAAAAAAAATCCCAGTTCTCAAAAATCTCTAATACTCGGGGATTCTTTATGATTAAAGCGTCTCCAAAGAGGAATGAAGGCTTCAGGTATAATCCATCCAACTTCCCAGTATTCATCATGGCACGGAGATAATGGAGGGTCTGATTCTCGATGGCGTTCAACCTCTCCGAAGGCTCATTAGCAGGAAATTGATTCAGCACATGCTTAACCAAGTCATCAAGACGCACGCCCAAGGCGAACTGATTCGAGCCAACCAGAAGTTCCCCCGCAGGATTTACTGGCAGATTCACTGAAGAAAGACAAAAGAAATAAGGTTAAAAAAGATAGCCGAAACACAACTACTTGATGCTTATGCGGCTTAGTTCAGCATAGCCTTATGCGGCTCAGTTTGAAAGAGCTCATGCGGTTCAGTTCGAATGAGCTTATGCGGTTCGGCTCGAAATAGGCTTATGCGGTTCAGTTCGGATGAGCTCATACGGTCCAGTTCGAGTAAGCTTATGCGGTTCGGCTCGAAATAGGCTTATGCGGTTCAGTTCGGATGAGCTCATACGGTCCAGTTCGAATAAGCTTAAGTGGTTCGGCTCGAAATAGGCTTATGCGGTTCAGTGCGGATGAGCTTATGCGATCCAGTTTAAATGATCTTATGCGATCCAGTTCAAATGATCTTATGCGGTTCAGTTCAAAATAGGCTTATGCGGCTCAGTTTGAAAGAGCTCATGCGGTCCAGTCCAGATGGGCTTATGCGGCCCTGATGATGAAGTGGTTATGCGGCTGCAAACAACAACTTTCATGCGGCTCAGGCCTGGGTCATATCCCATGCGGCTCGAACATGAGTCGGACACGCAGCATACTTGGAAATACAGGCTCGCGCATAAGATATGCGGCGTAGCCATGACAGTTCATGTTGATGGTCCTACCAGCAATAGGCGGGTGAACGTCGGGGTGAAAAACAGGCACGTCAGCCGGCGGAGGAGCCGCCACGTTCGCCGCCGCAGTCGATAAAGATGCGGCCTTCTTGCCCTTCGCTGCCGCAGATGACGACGCGGCCTTCTTGCCCGTAGCAGCGGTAGTCTTCTTGGGAGCCATTGCCGATCGTTGATGAGAGAAGATGAAGAGGAAGTCGGCAACAAGGAGTTCGAGCAAAGAGAGAAGGTAAAGAAACCCTCAAAGAATAAATTACTCCTATTTATAGGCGAAGGAGGCTCGTAAATCAACAAACGCCTCGATCCACACGCCGCGTAAAAGAATAAAGGCAAAACGCTTCGGTCAAAGCAAAACTGACCCTTGGGATCCTCCTCCAAAAGGCGGCGTTAATTCAAAAAACGAATCAAGGGCATTTAATGCAGAAGATTTGCACACGTGGTTGGGACACGTGGCAAAAAGTCTATGCGGCCTAACAGCTCATGCGGCCAGATAAATCCATACGGCTGAACCATCTATGCGGTTAGCAAGGGCCATGCTTCTTATTCAAAGTATTTCAATTTTGCAAATTAAAAACTTTGAAGGGGGTCTTGTAGAAGCATGGAAAATATCAGAATGATGGTCTATGCGGCTCGGAACAGGAGAACCCCATGCGGCTCATACAGGGGCAGTCCCATGCGGTTCGGAGAGACTCTCAGTCTCATGCGGCTCAGAGCAGGAGAATCCATGCGGCTTATATAGGGACAGTCCCATGCGGTTCAAAGAGTCTCCCAGCCTCATGCGGCTCGGAAGTACATGCGGCTCACAAACGACCAACAGAGATATACGGCTCGATCAACACCACGTATTCCCGTGGGATCCCTTCACACAGCTGGCCATCAACACCACGTATTATGGGACGCGTGATATTAAATCAATCAGAGATTTACCAGATCCCAATAACCATATTTAACGTTATCCTCATAATTAATGAGATCAGGGTATATCATTCGTGATCAAGCTAATGGGACACGTGGATTAACACAACCAATCATGAAGATTTAAAGCAATCAGCATTAATCATTCACAGGATTTAATACTATCCACATTTATGGCCCAGATCCTTCACGCTTAAGACTAATGGTCCAGATTTAATTAAACATCAGGCCGCCGCCACTTTAAGAATGGGCAATCATCCAAACCCTAATGATGCCTCCACTCCTATAAATAAGCAAGGTGCCATTCTCTTGCGAAAAAAAGGAGGGATAGACAGAGAGAGACTCCCCCAATAATCAGAGAAAGAATACACAGAGAGAGAGAGAGAAGCCAGAAGAGTAATAGAGGGAGAGCAAGAAGAGCATTTCTTCATCAACGCCAACCATCTCGTCACAGGAGCCAAGGCTGCATACCGATCGTCCAAGGAGTAAGGCAGGGCTGCCGTCGCCTTCCCGAGCCTCTATCGTCACCCCCCAGAATCTAAAATAAACAATTGTACTTAGACTGTTGTACCTAGGTTTTCGTTCCTAGGCTTTTTTGTACAAGCGAGTTTGTAACGTGAAGTAAAAGTCCGGTCCTCCAATAATTGTTCTGTTCTTTTATATTTTATGGCAAACAAACGCAGGCTTAGGGGGTTCTCTCTCTTGGCCCCACATGGGAGGCTCTGCCCTTCCTTCCAATGTGGTGGACCACCCTTTACTTTACGCAGCAGCGCGTAATATGCTCCCAGCCGCAGCGTCCAACGGTGGGACCCACTCTCTCCAGGAAGGTACAGCGCCCCTTTACGCCCACCATTTTAGTAGAGCCCGCACGTCCCTTTACGCTCATCAGCATAGTGGAGCACTTCCTCCCCTTTACGCTCATCCGGATGGTGGGGCCCTCATGCCCTATGGCTTATCCGCGCAGGAGTGCCTCTACGCGCCTCCTAGTAGGACCCTCCCATCGGCGTCAGAGCCCACTATTATCCCGAACAATGTATCCCATGAAGGATAGGAGGCCTCTACGCCCACTGTTCTGCAGATCCCGAGCGGGGCCTCCCTTGTTGGGACCCACACTTCCTATTTGTAGGATGCCTCCGCACCGCAGCTCCCTTGCAATCTTGATGGGATCTCTGCCTCCCTTTCCTCCGGGAATCCTTGTGCACTGTTTGTCTCCGAGCCCCCCGCGGTTGCAGCGGCTATCCTCTCTCGACCTTCAGGGATCCCCTCCGACCTTTGCTCTCCTGATGCCCCCCCCGCCGTCCTCTGTCGCCACCGTCATGCTCGCGGCTCTAGTCATCACCCCCTCCACTTCCATTCGCTCCTCCGAGGCCTCTCCCTCCTTGGTTCCCAGATCGACCTTCGCGTCGGTCGACAAGGTGACTCCCTCCTCCCGCGATCACCGCGGCATCCCCTCCGATCCTCTGGCGAGTCAGATCGCCTCAGGAGGCAGTAGACAAGGTGGATCCCCCGCGGCGGTCATCCCGTGCTCAACCGGACCAAAAGAGGCGTCTCTCCAAGCATCCGGCGAGGCTCACTGCCCTCCCCCCGTCCCGGGCTGTACCCTCCCCCTTCCGCTATTCTGACCTCGTGAGGAGAGATCCAGAACCCTTCTCCGTCAGGAGCAGCGCAGCCATCTTACGCTGCCAAACTTCGCCCAGACTTATCGTCACCCAAGGGCCTCATTTTTTCAGAGGTCCAGCTCCCGGACTTTGAGTACTCCCAGGAGTCCACAATGCCTTCGGTATCGTTCTCCGAAGTTGAATTGTCTTCTCTATCAACATCGTTTCCCCACACCTTTATCCTCAAATTCTCAACAGGATGCCCAAAACTCTCCAGGGTACAGGAAACGATAGCCAGTTGGAAACTCTCAGCGGAGTACCGAGTAGCTCCCCTTGACCCAAGACATATCCTTCTCCATCTTTCCTCTGACAGCGACCACAGGAACGTATGGTCCAAAGGCACCTGCAGGATCGAATCTTACCAGATGAAGATCATCAAGTTGTCAGCCGACTTCAGCACCAAAGAAGACTCAGCACAGGTTGCCGCCTGGGTTATCCTGCCCAATCTACCTCTCATTTGCTTTGTTTCGGCAGCACTTAGGTGCATAGCCAACTCCTTTGGTACTTATGTGGCCACTGTCCCTGAGACCATCAACCTAACTAAGGCCCACTACGCCAAAATATGTTTGAAACTCGACCTCACTATCGAACCACCCAATTTCATCACTATCGAGCTGGATAATCGGACCCACACCCAATAAATCCTCTACGACAACCACATCTTGTTCTGTAACCACTGCCACTTAAGAGGTCACCTCCCAAAGCACTACCGTCATCTACACCCGAAAATAAAGAAGAAAGCTTCCAGGAATGACTTCGCACCAACCAAGGGGAGGACTCCGAAATCGTCCCTACTACCACTTCCGAACTCACACACTCGATTCGGCTCCAGTGACGGCGAGTCTGAGACAAGAGAACCCTCCAGCAAAGTATTGATCCTCTTCCACACCCACGTCCTTTCTCTCTCCAACCAATTCGACGCCCTCGAATCGGGGGAAGCAAAATCGGAGGCTGACAACCAAGTCGATCAACAGATCATCGAGACACCACCCATCTTGGAGGACGCAGAGGCGACCGCTGACTCCAGGGACACCGAACAACAACACACTAGAGAAGACTCGATAGTAGAAGCCTTAGCGATTCTAGGACCAGAACCACTTCAGAGAGGTCAACAGGTCCAAGCCGTAGGCTATCCTCTACAACATGCTATTCTTCGGATAGGGAGTTCCAATGACTCCATAGTGATTCCCCCAGCATTTTCTGTCCTGGACTCCGTTGGGGAATCAATTTGTCCTTCCCCAAACCCGCTGGAGCAATCAACCAGCCATCCCCCCACCTCGACAAAGGCAGGAGCATCTATCCCAGAGGCCAACGACAAACAAGGATCTGCAGAAACCTCAACAATTCAAACTAGATCCGCCACCAAGCGGATCAAAAAACCTACCCACAAAGTCCTTAATGCTTAACATCCTTTCCTAGAATGTCTGCGGCCTGGCGAACAAACCTACAATTAGAAGAATAACCAGCCTGCGAAAAATCCACAAAATGACATCCTTATTATTATTGAACCCAAAATCTCCACCAAAAGACTAAAATCTATCCAACAACAACTCGGCTTCCCTATGGCCATAGCAGGCAGACATGACATTTGGATCCTCTGCTCGAAGGACGTCAACATCGGAGTCATCCAGGACTCCAAGCAGGCCCTCTTCTGCTGGTTTGAACACCCTATGATCTCGAACCGCGCTGTCATCTTCGCGGTCCATGGTAGCTGTGATATCGAAAAAAGAAAACAACTCTGGGACGACCTCCTTGACATCAACCTCCATCAAAACAACTCACCGTGGCTCTGCACAAGGGACTTTAATGTTGTTACCTACAGAGAAGAGAAAATTGGTGGCCGCCCTCTCTCATGCTGGCCATGCAGGACTTCAACAACTTCATCTTCAACACCCATCTTGATCCTCTCTAATTCACCGGCAACGCCTTCACTTGGTGGAACATGCAAGAAGGCGACCATCGTCAATCGGCTGGACAGGGCTCTCACGAACGCCCTCTGGCACGGAATGGGGTTCACAAGCAACCTATCCCACCTCAACTCCTCCGAATCTGATCACGCTCCTCTGTTGGTTGAAATTAAAAATAATACCAACCCATTCAAAAAACTTCCAATTCCTTGACTTCTGGATCGACCACCCATAATTTCTGGGCATCGTAGCGGAAGCATGGAATCGAGAGGACTCTCCCAACCCCCTATCTCGAGTGAGCAACAAGTTCAAAGCCACGAGGAAAGCTCTATCCCATTGGAGCAAACAAGCCTACGGGGACATCTTTCAAGCCGTCAGGGTTGCGGAGGACGACGTCACCCGTGCCGAAGCCACGTTTATTGCTGATCGCTCCTTAGTGACCAGGAGAGCCCTGAACCTCACCAAGGCTATGCTCAAGTTCAGGCTCAAAGTTGAGACAGAATTCTGGAAGCAGAAAATGAGGTTGAAATGGGACTGTGAAGGGGACAAAAACTCAAAATATTTTCATAACTGTGTCAAAGGTCGTAGACTGAAGCTATCGATTCACCATACGGTTGACGACAACGGGAACATTTTCACAGACCAAAAGAGCATTCAAGCGGTAGCCACTGATTTCTATTCCAAACTATTCTCCAAAGAGCCGGTTCATAAAGATAGCGCCGTCCTTGATCAAATCCCCCTTCTCATCAATGCCAACGATAATGCCCAATTGGAACGAATCCCCACTGCCCAGGAGGTCAAAAACGCCGTTTGGGCTCTGAATGAGCACAGTGCTCCCGGCCCAGATGGCTTTTCAGGAGTCTTCTTTCGTACTTGCTGGGATATTATCAAACAAGACATCATAGAAGCGGCTATTGCTTTCTTTGAAGGAGCCATTTACCCCAAAGCTATTTCGAGTGCCAACCTGATCCTTATCCCAAAAAAAGACAACCCGGAATCCTTCCGTGAATTTAGTCCCATCAGTCTTTGCACCTTCACCAACAAGATCATCTTTAAGATCATTGCAACCAGAATGGCCAGCATCCTCACCAAGATCATTTCCGAGGAGCAAAGCGAATTTGTCCGAGGAAGAAACATCCAGAACAATATTATGCTAGCCCAAGAGCTAATAACCAGCATAAAATTTCCAGTAAGAAGGGGCAACATAGCTGTCAAAATCGACATAGAGAAAGCTTATGACAGACTAGATTGACAGTTCATGATCTGGTTATTCAGGGCTTTTGGTTTCTCGGAGACCTGGACCAACATCATATGGAGATCCATCAGTAACTCTTGGTTCTCTACTATCATCAATGGTCAAGCTCAGGGTTTTTTCAAAGCCAATCGCGGGGTTAGGCAGGGCGATCCTCTATCTTCTACTATCTTCATCATTACAGCAGATGTCCTGAGCAGAAACCTTAACAACATGGTCAGCACCCCAAACTTCAAGCACTTCCACACATCTAGCGGATGCCCCATCATAACCCATCTGGCTTTCGTCGACGACTTACTCATTTTCTCCTCCGGGGATGAAGTAGCGGTGGAAGTAGTCCACAATACCCTGCAGAGGTACTCTAGATGCTCAGGCCAAAAGATCAACACCTCCAAGAGCGTCATCTACACCTGCCATAATATAAAGCACGAGCAAGCCATCAACCTCGCCAACTTAACATCCTTCGCTGTGGACCATCCACCGTTCATCTATCTCGGCTGCTCTCTTGTATATGGGAGATCTAATGTCAGCATTTTCGAGAACTTGATCACAAGAATCAGAAAGAATCTTGAAGGATGGCATAATGCCACTCTATCACCTGGCGGCAAAATGATCCTTATCAATCACGTGCTCACCTCTATCCCCATCCATACTCTGGCCGCATGCTCCCCGTCCAAGAAGGTCCTTTCCTCGATCGAACAGATCTTTTGCAATTTCCTTTGGGGATATTGCAACGGCCTAGACAAGCACCACTGGGCTAGTTGGGAATCTATGGCTCACCCGACTAACGAAGGGGGACTGGGATTTACCAAACTTACCAACATCATTAAAGCCTTCTCGATGAAATTACGGTGGAAAGTTCGCACAAGCAACAACTTATGGACCAGGTTCTTGAAGGCCAGGTACTTCAAGCACATCCATCCTTCAATGGCCATTTCCAACAGCAGATCCTCGGTGGCTTGGCGTCGTATCCTTATCAGAAGAAACCTGGCCGAGCCGGCAATGAGACTCCAATTGGGGACGGGCGACTCGGATCCATTCCTAGAGAGATGGGTTGGGGATAGCATGATCCCGAATCTCATGGAGACTCCGAAAAATAGCAGGATTAGCGACCTGTGGAATCCCACTATCAACGATTGGAACTGGGGCAAAATTAGTGCTTGATCCGGTAACGAAACGGCGAATAGCATCCGATCACTCGAATTAAGTATCAGCGGTGAGGCCGACGCTCTGAGGTGGTCTCTCGAGGCCTCGGAAGAATTTTCGGTGAGGTCGGCGAGAATCGCCGTCGTGGGAACCGGGCAACCATACCACGCCATCGCTCACTTTTGGCAATCATGCATCCCCAAGAAGTGGTCCTTCCTAATGTGGAGAGTCATTAGAAAGAAACTGCCTACTGACGATATTCTTAACACCAATGGCTTCAGCTTAGCCTCAGCCTGCTCGTGCTGTCCTGAGCCTCAGATGGAGACTATTGACCACATCTTCTGTTAAGGGAGCCTCTCTAGCAGTATCTGGAGATCCCTGAATCAGCTCTACGGTATTGAGCCAGGGGGCGGACGCTTCAACGATCTCGCGAACTCCTGGGGTTTAGCTTTTCATGGCCACCAGATCGTCGTAGCGGCCGCCACGTGGGCGATTTGGAAGAACCGCAACAAGGCGAGATACGAAGGTCACCAATACTCGGCCGACCAGCTCATTCGGGAGATCCACCGCCAATGCCTCAAAAGGAGCACTGGGTGCTCCCACAGTCCAAGATCATTCTGGTCCTCGCTCAACCCCTAGCTTGGGTGGTTAAGCTGTCTTCCCCCTCGTCTTCCTTTTGGTGGGTATACTTGTATATGCTTTTCTTTTTAGCCTTGTATACGAGTATTTGCTGCGGCATTTTGAGCCTTCATTAATAAAAAGAGGTGGGGTTTCAAAAAAACAAAAAAAAATAAAAAATAAAAAATAAAAATATATATATATATTATCTAGCCCATGTGTAATGTAATAAATATGTCAAATGTGCATGTGATTAGGTAATGTGAATTGGATATGGCATTTGCCTATATAGATAATGTGTAGTGTAATGCCAATATTGCAATGCCATGTATATAGTGTATATAGATATTGGTATGTGAGTGAAATATATAGATATATAGCCTAATGTGAAATGATAGTGTTATATGAAGTAGGGATTTCATTAGCCAATTTGTGTTGGCCCATGGCCTAGGTAGAGTAGCCTATGGCATAGGGTGTGATACACTTGTGTATCACTAGGCTAGCAAGACTTGTGTGGTATGTAGTTAGTTGACCTAGATTGACTTGTTAAGCCTAGATTTGACCAACCTAGACTAGTTTGACCTAGTTTAACCCTGTTAGACCTTGGTTGACCTAACTAGACTAGAGTTGACCTAGTTTGACTGCTAGGGTTGACTAGAGTTGACCAAAGGTTGACTTTAGCCTAGATTGATCCCAAACATCATGTAGCAGTCTATTTTATTATTTAAGACATGTAGTGACTTGTACTATTTTGATAGGAGGCAGACACCACTCCTCGGACAGTATATTCTCTTCAGACACTCAGGATATCAGGCGAGTACATTCTTCGACCGTTTCATACTTGTTAGGAGTATTTTCTTGCTCTAGATTATTTTACTTGATGCTGGAACGATGGGAACACGGATTAGTACTATATGGATCTTTTCATACGATGTTATCCCCCTCGGGAGCATCAGATACATCATGTCATGTGCGTTTCACTCTCATCATGTATTCTTGTGCTTTCACCATTCATGTGCACTCTCGTAATTCATGTACTCTCATGATCACGGAGCCCCCATGTTTATATTCATGTGCACCCATTTATGGGCCCCCATATGAAATCATGTGCAATAACATAAATTGAACGGATCCTTGTGTATTGATTGGGGTACAGGGGAGTATAAATAGTCATATGGATAATTTTCAAAGTAGTATAGCCATGTACAACCTCTCATGTTTATTATCAAGCCATTCACATGTCTAGCTTGTACTCTAAATCACTATTTTACTGTAGCTCTTTACTTATAATAGATATTTCATTATAGTCTTCTTTTTACTCATGTATACTCTTCAGTATTTTATGTATTTTACTCTATTGTCTGTATTTTATTCCTGTCATGATATGAACTGCGTGAGATGTACTGTGCTCGCTCCTGTCCTGACTGGACCTGTTGAAATATTACAGAGGATGAGGATGAGGCGTGCTGTCCCACCTATTATGGGACTATCCTAGATGACAGCTGTAACTTGGACCAGCAGCAGGATCCTTTAGCTGTGGACGACACTCCCCTAGACTAGGATTTTTCTTTATGTTTACATTCTGGATGACTGTATTATGATATTTGGGATTCTGTGGTTTTGTGAGATATTTAGACACTTAGACTCTCTAGTTGTACTTATGTGGATCTTTTCATTTTAGTATTTATCTATCTATCTTTCTATCTTATCTTTCTGCCTTAGATGTGATTGAGACTGTATATTGCTATGTCATCTTCATTCGGAGTGTATATATTATACAGGTACCTTTATATTGATAGATGATTACCTAGGATAGCGTTCTACCGCCGACACTGCGGCGTAGGCTGGACATACCCATGTCTCGTGCCCTTACTATAGGGTGTGGGTCGTGACACATTTTTAGTGGTGGCCCATGCAGGTCTAGATTTGAAATATAGTAGTATTCGAACTAGAGTATCACTACAGCCTGCAGTAGAATTAAGATCTTTTTGAAGATGCTCAATCACATTAGAAAAACTCCTTATCAGATTCCGTATATCTAAATTTTGCTGCTTATTGTCTTTCTTTGAATTTAACTGTCCTCTTTTGCTATTATGACTCATTCTCAGCAATTGTTTCTTTTGATCTGTGTCTCCAGGATGGTTGAGACGAGATCACATCGCCAGGGGGATACCGATGAGAGGTCTTCTACCTCTCATACTCAACAGCCAGCCCCTAGTACCGTAGCCCCAGTCATGCCAGCTGGGGTAGGCGTTTCAGCTGCTTTCGGAGAAGCCCCTCCACCTGTGGCACATGGGCCGAGTCCGGTGATTCCGGAGGTACTTCAGCAGCAGCAGCCACCTTTGGGGACAGTTGATGCAGCTCAGCTATTCGCGTTCTTTCGGCAGTTCATGAAGGGCCAGCAGCAGCAGCAGCAGCAGAGGCAGACAGCAGAGTTTAGTCGAGGCATTGATCTGGCCGTGACTACGGTGGAGAGTTGTAGCTCTGCCAGCAGCAGTCCAGCAGCCGTATCTACCGAGGGAGAATGGCATTCAGGATTTTTAGAAGATACAACCGAGGGACTTCTGAGGGACATAGGGGATCCTGTATGCCGACGAGTAGATAGAGCACATGGAGGAGATATTCAGATTGGTTGAGATTTCGACGAAGATTCAGATTGATGCAGCGGCCAGCATGATGCAGGATCTGGGTTGCACATGGTACCAGATCGACCCGCGGGTTGGTACTCCGGGGCAGACTTGGATAACATTCAAGAAGCTGTTCAAGGAGAAATTCTTTCCGGATGCAGCGCTAGGAGCCCTCGAGACTCAGTTCGAGGCCCTAGTCCAGGGGAGCCAGACTGTGGAGGAGTACGCAGGGGAGTTCTGCTGTCTGGGCAGATTTGTGGAGGGATTGTCCGAGGCGACAAAGGCCCAGAGATTCAGGAAGGGATTGATAAAGGAGGTCAAGTACTATACCAAGAGTGCTCGCAGCGCTACCTTTGAGGAGATCCTAGTGGATGCATTAGCCGCGGAGGATGATCTTGAGCTTAGGCTCAAGAGGGGACGAGACATCCAGGGAGCGGGTGGTAGCGGAGGACCGGCCAAGAGGCCGCACTTTCAGCAGCAACACCACCAGCAGCAGAGGTTCCAGCCGCAGTAGTTTCAACAGCCGAGGCATCAGCCAGTGCAGCATTAGTAGCCTAGGTAGCAGCAGCAGGGCCCTAGGCAGCAGCTAGTCAGTTCTGGCTTCTGCAAGAAGCCGGGGCACGGATGGACTGAGTGCAAGAAGAGGCTGGGGAAGTGCCTCCTGTGTGGATCGTCAGAGCATCATTTGAGGGACTGTTTCCTCTTTGCGGGCAGGACAGCTCATGGAGCCGGAGCCAAGGCTCCAGGGGGACCACAGAAGGGACCGTTGCTGACTCAGCAGCAGCGGTTTGTACAGCACCAGCAGCAGGCCAGGAGAGGCCAGCAGGGGCGAGCTTTCGACAATGGCGGCCGAGGATACGGAGGCCATCGGAGAGATGATTGTAGGTTCAGTTTTTTTCGACTCTATTCCAGCTTTTGTACTGTTTGATTCCGGGGCTTCCCACAATTTCGTATCAGTATCTTTTGCTATTAGACACGGCCTAGTATCTGAATCATTGCCTAGGACCTGCAAGATCACGACCGGGGGTGGAGTTATCCTCGTGAGTGATGTTTGCAGAGGGCAGAGTATCATTTTGGAAGGTCGAGAGTTGGAGGTGAGCCTGCTCGTCATGCCACTATCAAACTACGATATCGTATTAGGTATGGACTGGTTGAGCAGGCACCACGCCAGCATTGATTGCCGAGGGGGTAGAGTTTTGTTTGGGGCGCCAGGAGAGCCAGAGTTTGAGTATACCCGATGGCAGGCAGAGCAGGATGGAGGACTTTTATGCGGAGCTTCCGTTGAGGAGCAGGCGGCTCCACATCCCTTGATCGCAGAGTTCATGGACGTTTTCCCGGAGAAGTTGCCAGGGCTTCCACCGGACCGAGATGTAGAGTTCTCGATAGACTTGGTTCCTGGCGCGGAACCGATTTCTCAGTATGTCTATCGATTGGACAACAGTGTATTGGCGGAGCTGAAGAGGCAGGTGGATGAGCTGCAGGACAAGGGCTTCATCCGATCGAGTTCTTCACGTTGGGGTGCACCGGTACTATTTGTACCCAAGAAGGATGGGTCGGTACGGATGTGTATCGACTACAGGGCACTTAACAACCTGACGATCAAGAACAGATACCCACTGTCGCGGATCGATGATCTCTTTGATCAGTTGAACGGAGCTCGAGTTTTCTCCAAGATTGATTTGAGGTCAGGTTATCACCAAGTGAAGGTAAAGGGGGAGGATATTCCGAAGACTGCTTTCAGGACGCGGTACGGACAGTTTGAGTTTTTGGTTATGCCGTTTGGGCTAACCAATGCACCAGCAGTGTTTATGAACTTAATGAACAAGGTGTTCCACCAGTACTTGGACAAGTTCGTGGTGGTGTTCATTGATGATATTCTGGTGTATTCCAAGATTGAGAAGAAACACGAGGAGCACTTGAGGGTGGTTCTAGAGACACTCAAGAGGGAGAGGCTGTATGGAAAGCTCTCAAAGTGCGAGTTCTTCCTGGATAGAGTTAACTTCTTGGGTCATGTAGTGACTGGAGATGGGATCTCAGTGGACCCGAAGAAGATCACAGCAGTTGAGGCTTGGGCAGCGCCGACGTTAGTGGCAGAGATCAGAAGCTTCTTGGGACTGGCAGGATACTACAGGAGGTTTGTACAGGATTTCTCCCGGATTGCAGAGCCAATGACTCGGTTGATCCGGAAGGATGCTGAGTATGTTTGGTCAGAGGAGTGTCAGGCAGCTTTTGATGAGTTGAAGAAGCGGCTTACGATAGCTCCGATTCTGACATTGTCGTCTGGTTCAGGAGGGTTCACTATTTATAGTGACGCTTCAGGGAAGGGCCTGGGTTGTGTCTTGCAGCAGCATGGGAAGGTGATTTCCTATGCTTCCAGGCAGTTACGTCCCCATGAGAAGAACTACCCTACCCACGACCTGGAGCTGGCAGCAGTGATATTTGCTCTGAAGTTGTGGAAGCACTACCTGTATGGAGAGAGGGTGGAGATCTTCACAGATCACAAGAGCTTAAAGTATGTGTTTACATAGAAAGAGCTAAACATAAGGCAGCGCAGGTGGTTAGAGCTGATGAAGGACTTCGACATATCACTTCAGTATCACCCAGGGAAGGCCAACGTGGTTGCCGATGCCTTGAGTAGGTATCCGACAGCCATGTGTTTGACCATGGACCTTCATTTTCTTGCTGATTTAGAGAGCCTGGGGATTGAGGTGATCGTGCCCGGAGTTCAGATACAGATGTGGGGCCTGCAGATTCAGTCAGACTTGGTGGAGAGGATCAAGTCGACACAGTTTGAGGACGTTGTTCTGCGATGTCTCCGAGAACAGGTTCGAGCAGGGCTGGTGGATGGAGAGTTTTCTCTTGCAGAGGATGGTGTCTTGAGGCACGGTTCCAGGTTATGTGTGCCCAGCGGAGAGCTCAGGAAGCAGATTTTGCAGGAGGCCCACAGATCTCAGTACTCTATACACCCTGGTGCCAAAAAGATGTACCGAGATCTGAGGGAGCATGTTTGGTGGTACGAGATAAAACGGAAGGTAGCTCGCTTCGTAGCTAGATGCTTGGTCTGTCAGTAGGTCAAGGCAGAGAAGCAGAGGTCCGGTGGATTATTGCAGCCATTGTCCATTCCAGAGTGGAAGTGGGAGCATATCACTATGGATTTTGTATCAGGGTTGCCGCGTACACCAGGAGGAAAAGACACGATTTGGGTCGTCGTTGACAGGTTGACCAAATTGGCCCATTTCTTGCCATTCAAGGTGGATACGTCTACAGAGAGGCTTACGAAGATGTACATGCGGCAGATTGTCAGGATTCAAGGAGTTCCGGTCAGCATCATCTCGGATCAGGATAGTCGTTTTAGTTCCCATTTCTAGAGGAGTCTGCAGACTAGTTTGGGCACTCAGCTCAAGTTTAGTACTGCATACCACCCCCAGACGGACGGACAGTCAGAGAGGACTATTCAGACGCTCGAGGATATGCTACGGACGTGCATCTTGGATTTTGGAGGTTCCTGGGAGGATCATCTACATTTGGTGGAGTTTGCTTACAACAACAGTTTTCAGGCCAGCATTGAGATATCACCTTTCGAGGCTCTGTACGGGCGTAGGTGTCGTACACCCTTATCTTGGGATAATATTGGTGAGCGAGCTTTACTGGGACCAGAGATGATTGTTGACGCAACCGAGAAGGTAAAGCTCATCAGGGACAGACTTCACGTGGCGCATGACAGACATCGATACTGGGTCGATAGCCACCGTAGGCCGTTGGAGTTTGAGGTACAGATTAGAGATAGGATTAGAAATAGGTTATTTGTTGTTTTGTTTGATCATGTTTGATTATTTAGTAACATGAGACCTTGTTTGTGTTTAGGTCGGAGACATGGTTTTTTGCGGATATCTCCGACTCGTGGTACTATACGTTTTGGTGGAGGTGGGAAGCTTAGCCCACACTTCATTGGACCTTTCGTGATCAGCGGGAGAGTCGGTGACGTGGCATATTGGCTAGACTTGTCACCTGTACTAGTGGATGTCCATAATGTATTCCATGTATCATAGTGAGACGGTACATGGCTGATCCTAGCCATGTGCTTGATCATTCAGAGATTGAGGTAGGGCCTACTCTCAGTTATCCAGAGCAGCCTGTGGAGATTCTGGATCGCCGAGAGAAGGTACTGAGAAACCAGGTGATACCTTTGGTTTGCATCGCATGGAGGCATCATTCTCTAGGAGAGTCTACCTGGGAGCGGGAAGATGAGATGCGCGAGCGATACCCTTATCTTTTTGGACCGTGAGGTATGATTGTCTATCCTTCTCATTGTTAGTTTCGCCTTTCAATTTCGAGGACGAAATTTTTTTAAGGAGGGTAGATTTGTCACTACCACATTTCTAGTTTGGAGGTATTTTTGTTATTTTTGAATTATTTGAATTTAATATATATTTTATTGGAATTTAATGTAATTAATAGGATGGTGTGATTTAAATAATAATTAATCAATTGCCTTGTGTTGTGTTAGCCCTAACCTAGATTGACCTAACCTAGATTAGTCCTAATTAGCCATGGTTAGACTATGTTATATTTGGGATTGGTCATGGTTAGTCATGGCTAGTCATGATTTGTGATTTTGGCTAGTCATTAGTCATATTGATTTAGTTAAGACAAGTGATAGGCTACCTAGGTTTCATCTAGCCATTGATTTGTCTGGATCGATGGAGAACCCTTGGATCAACCTTAACCCTAGATTTTAGGGCAGCTATCCTTGGGATTCCCCCTATTTAATCCCTTCCAAAAACCCTTGCCTCCTTTATTTATTTTCTCATTCCTCAAGAACAAGGTGAGCTCCAACTTCATTCATTCTTAACTTCTCCATTTCTTATCTTTTTTCAACCTAACTTCTTGTATTGTAACCTAACCATCACCCTCTTACTGTACATGGAGGTAGAGGACTGTTTTAGGGATCTATTTGTGCTCGGGCTATAGTAGAAGAGGACTGTTCAGCGAGTTTTTGAGCTAGAGGAGAAACCCATTGGTAAACTCTCAAACCCTATCCAAACTATTGATTTATCATCATAGATGCATAGACCTAGGTCCCCTCTAGCTTCGGTAGGATCTGAACCCAACCTGTGTTGGATACGTGTCCGTATCGGACACGTATCAGTAGGCTAATAAGGTGTTCGGCCTATGTCTCAATGGGTTAATTCTTGCTGTTTTCAAAATATTTTTTGAATGGAAATTATGATTTTTATATGGCTTATTGATTTATTATTGACTGAGATTGTTTTTGTGTCTTGTTGTGTCGTGATGGCATGTTGGACACGCTGTGCACACACTGCACTGGCAGCCCACATTTTTGTCCTGCTACTCGAGTGTCCAATAGGACACGACACAAAGTCTTTGGACTTGAGATTTTGCTCGAACCTAGGGGCTAGGACTGACCTAAGGTTCCCCAAGTTTTATTGGGTTTTGTTTAGATTCGAGGAAGATACTCGAGGTTCCATGGCTCGACTGAACTGACTGTTCAGTCCAGTTTGGTTTTGTTTGGGGTTCCTTGGGTTTTGGACACTGTTGTGTCCAATTTGTGGACACAATTATCCTCCAGGGAGACGAGCACACACTGAGCATTGATTACCAACCATTATTAGTGAGTTTTATGTTGGATTTTAGGGTCGAATCATTGAATCCCTATGTTGGCTGATACCCGACTGTTGTACATTGGCTGAGATGTAATATTTTCCTGAGTTTGATTTCATTTCTGTTTTGTGTTGCATAAATGATTTAATTAGATCACCTGCATATATAATAGACTAATGGGATATTGGTTTGAGTTTAGTGTTGCCAGATAGGATGTGAGAATCAAGTTTTGGGTATGAACTGTCAAGTTGATTTTGGTTAAATTTCTTTTAACTGTCAAGTTGATGTTATTCCTGAGTTTGAATGGCATCCTGTTTTGATTCTCTAATGATTGATTAGTTCACTGTTAGGTATTAGGCTATGGGTTATGAGATTAGTTTGGTGTTGGCAGTAGTTTGTGGAATCGATTTGAATAACTGAACTGTCATTGGGTTTGAAAAAAAACCATGAGAACACATTTCCCTTAGCCCTCTAACACACACATTTTCCTATCATTCACTAACACACACCCTATTCCAAATCACTGACACAGTCCACTTTAGCACACACACACATAGCTCACACCAGCTCTTTATGTCCTGTCACATACACACACACATATATGCAATTGACACACACACACACTCTACTGCATGTACACACACACACATTGCCTATTTATATATCTACCCCTCTATGCCTATGTACACACACACACACACACACACACACACACACACACACACACACACACACACATATATATATATATATATATATATATATATATTATCTAACCTATGTGTAATGTAATAAATATGTGAAATGTGCATGTGATTAGGTAATGTGAATTGGATATGGCATTTGCCTATATAGATAATATGTAGTGTAATGCCAATATTGCATTGCCATGTATATGGTGTATATAGATAATGGTATGTGAGTGAAATATATAGATATATATCCTAATGTGAAATGATTGTGTTATATGAAGTAGGGATTTCATTAGCCTATTTGTGTTGGCCCATGGCCTAGGTAGAGTAGCCTATGGCATGGGGGTGTGATACACTTGTGTATCACTAGGCTAGTGAGACTTGTGTGGGATGTAGTTAGTTGACCTAGATTGACTTGTTAAGCCTAGGTTTGACCAACCTAGACTAGTTTGACCTAGTTTAACCCTGTTAGACCTTGGTTGACCTAACTAGACTAGAATTGAACTAGTTTGACTGCTAGGGTTGACTAGAGTTGACCAAAGGTTGACTTTAGCCTAGATTAACCACAAACATCATGTAGATGCATTGTAGCAGTCTATTTCATTATTTAAGACATGTAGTGACTTGTACTGTTCTGATAGGAGGCAGACACCACTCCTCGGACAGTATATTCTCTTCAGACACTTAGGATATCAGGAGAGTACATTATCTGACCGTTTCATACCTGCTAGGAGTATTTTCTTGCTCTAGATTATTTTACTTGATACTGACACGATGGGAACACGGATAGTACTATATGGATCTTTTCATACGATGTTATCCCCCTCGGGAGCATCATATACATCATGTATTCTTGTGCTTTCACCATGCATGTGCACTCTCGTGATTCATGTACTCTCATGATCACGGAGCCCCCATGTTTATATTCATGTGCACCCATTTATGGGCCCCCATATGAAATCATGTTCAATAACATAACTTGAACGGATTCTTGTGTATTGATTGTGGTACGGGGGAGTATAAATAGTCATGTGGACAATTTCCAAAGTAGTGTAGCCATGTACAACCTCTCATGTTTATTATCAAGACGTTGACATGTCTAGCTTGTACTCTAAATCACTAGTTCACTGTAGCTCTTTACTTATAGTAGATATTTCATTACAGTCTTCTTTTTACTCATGTATACTCTTCAGTATTTCATGTATTTTACTTTATTGCCTGTATTTTATTTCTGTCATGATATGAACTGCGTGAGATGTACTGTGCTCGCTCCTGTCCTGACTGGACCTGTTGAAATATTACAGAGGATGAGGATGAGGCGTGCTATCCCACCTATTATGGGACTACCCTAGATGACAGTTGTGACTTGGACCAGCAACAGGATCCTTTAGCTGTGGACGACACTCCCCTAGATTAGGATTTTTTTATGTTTACATTCTGGATGACTGTATTATGATATTTGGGATTTTGTGGTTTTGTGAGATATTTAGACACATAGACTCTCTGGTTGTACTTAAGTGGATCTTTTCATTTCAGTATTTATCTATCTATCTTTCTATCTTATATTTCTGCCTTAGATGTGATTGAGACTGTATATTGCTATGTCACCTCCATTCGGAGTGTATATACTGTACATGTACCTTTATATTGATAGATGATTGACCTAGGACAGCGTTCTACCGTCGACACTACGGCGTAGGCTGGACGTACCCATGTCTCGTGCCCTTACTCTAGGGTGCGGGTCATGACACAAATATCTAGAATATATTTTATATAAAACAAAATTTTCCAAATCACTATTTATTTTTAAACGACGACAAAATAACTCTTTTTTAAAAATAAAAATATTTATCACATTTATTTGAACATGTACTTTCCTATAAAAATAAAATTTATAATAAAAACATTTTTTTCTAACCTATGTACCTCGACACATATTTGCAATCGTCGAGAAATTACGAAATGCAAATCTCGCATGTTACGTAAATGCAACAAAGCGAACTCGTATGCGACGTGCAGATACGAAGTACAAAAATAAAAAAAATATTTAAAAAATTCGTAGTAGAAATTTATGTGGTTTACACTCTTTGTCCATACTGTTTTCCATAAAGAAATTCTCTTTATTTGTTGTGTTTCTGGGAAAATTACAACTGTAGGAATCCGATCTAGAAGACGATCGCTTTATCCCTTGGACTATGCGAAGAAGAAAAGCTCTCAAAATTTTGACAGTAGATATCAATGTATCTGTACAATGAATGAGAAAAAGAACTCTATTTATAGAGTCAAAACAGTAACTGAAAAGATAACTACCTCACCACTGGTGCACTTGAAAAGTCACGCAGACTCTAAATACACGCAGGGTTAATGAGTAGTTACTGGACGTGGCCCGTAACTGTTGGACACATGGCATCAGTGCATGGGTCGTGTGCAAGTTATTGGGCACGCGAGAGAGAGATCGGTGGCATGGCTGCCACGTACTCCATTTGAAATGAAATCCATGCTGACTTGCTGAAGGCAAAAATCTACGCAGATTCGTTGACGCAGACTCGTTGAAGGCGAAATCCACGCAAGCTTTGAAGAAGAATACTTCAGAATTCAAGCAGGCTTTGAGGAGAATAACTCAAAAGTCACGCAATGTTTTGAGGAAGGAGAAGGTTCAGAATCCACGCAAACCGCCAGCTGTCTTGATTTGGCACGCTTCGTCTGACACAAAATCTCTGACATTGATTATATTGTCAGCCGCATTAAATGAAGATAAGACCCAAAGTCACGCCAATTTGGTGAAGAGTGAGTCTTGCTAAGGAAGATTTCGAAAATCACGCAAAAGACGGCTGTGATCTCTCGAGTTCTGTGCATACGTGGCATACGAGGAGACGTTTCTCGACTGTTGTGTTGTCAGTCATTATGATTCTGACGTATGGCTGAGCTGTCTCTGCGTGACTTCTAAAGGAGATGGCCAGGCAGAACTTAGCGTATCTATTATGCTGCTTCTTGGATCACTCTGCGTGACTTGTTCTGATCAACTCAGCGTGACTTCATTTTTGAGGCCTACAAAACCCCCTTCAAAGTTTTCGAAAAATGATAAAATATTTTCGAAATACTTTGAAATAGAGATGATGAAATGAAATCAGTCACGCTGAGATGACTCCAAAATTTTTTCGGAAGTCGAAAAGACTTCGAAGTTCTTTGAAAATATCCAAATGAACTTATTAAATGTCATAATGACTCTTCGTTCTCCGAGACTGATTGCGTCCAATTTATGGTGGAATATGAACTGTCGACGAGATCTGTTATATAAACAGGAAGAGATTCTTAGCTTTGACATTCATCTCTCGAAAATATGACCCCAAAGGAAGCAGCTGAAGAGGAAGCACGTAAGTTGGGCTTTTGTTCCCATGGTGACCCCACTTTTGGGGGCAAAGAACCCGAACCTGTCATCATCGAGCTCAAGGACGACTCCACGCAGTTAGCCAAGAATCTCTTGAGCTACTTTGGATTGGATGGCTCGTCTTCTTCTGATGGGCGGAGCCTTATGGAGAAGCGTGAAATGCTCGAGACTCTGTTGTATCGCCTGGGAGTTAAGAGCGTAGAGGAGTTAGGCATCAAACTTAGCCGCTCTGGAAAATAGAGCGTAACTTTCTACGCTTTTGTTGCACTTTTCTGTTTTGTCTTTTTGTAAGGCCATCAGTGCCTGTTTAAAGAATGAAGTACAACTTTTGTGTTTGATCTGCGTGCCTTTTAATGAAGAATATTAACTAGCACACTTTGACTATTTCTAATGTTGCACTGTCTCCCAAAGTACACGTGACACTCATTCCACAATTTACGAGCACTATTTATGCGGATCTTTTCCAAGAATAGACCTGCACTTGACCCTTTAAATAGATGGATAAACTCCACACAAACTCATCTTCCCATTCTTCTTCCTCTCTTCTGAGAATGAACTTTCTGTGAGAAAAAAATAGGAAAGCCATGTTGTCGGATGTTCGACTTCTGTGCACGCTACCAGACATGGGTCTATCAATCCTTAGCAGCAAACTCAGCGGTAAGTTCAATATACACGCATCGAATTTTTTGTTTGCTAAAGACAAATTCATCTTCCTGAAATGAACAGAATGTATCTGTCTTTGCTTGGCCAATTTCTGTCGGCTGATTTTTCTTTACTGTTTCTTGCAGAATTTTGGCTGAAAATTTTCTTCAGAACTGGCATTGGGGATGTGGATGCTGTGGAGAATATCCTGCTGACATCTACATCAGGGAGCTCATACGCTTTTGACGCGTAAATCAGACAACTCAGAACTCTTCGTGAGATAGAAGGGTCTTCCTTAGATGGTAGGAAGAGCCTTTATACACGAGAGTTGGATGGTGGAGTTAACTCTAACCCGAGAGATTGGGTAGTAGAGTTCCTTTTACGGAAGAACTATGAATTGTATCCCAAGGTTGGATACATTCCTGTATCCTCTGAAAGGTCGCTCCTAATCCACCAGTTGTATTGGCAGCAACACGTTTTCGTGTTGCCCTACTCTGTGGTTCTCCTCTCGTCTGAGAGATAAGACCAGAGTTTGATTCCTGCTGGACACCCAGGAATTGCCACAAACAACGAGATTGCCAGAGAAGATCCAAGAAGAAATAGATCTCAGTTGTACATAGAATGAAAATCCAAGATTTGTAATAGATTTCCATTATGATTTGTAAGAAAGTCTAAGAAAATATAATAGACTTTTTGTGGTGAAATGGGAATGGAAATGACAATTCTTCTATGCTCAATGATTTGTATTTGTGGATAAATTGTGGACATGATAGATAAATAAAATCATCTTTTCTGTTTTAGAGTATATGATATTATCAGAGGTATTATGGACATGATAATATATAGGAACTCGAAAGAAAATAGATTGATTTCTATGCAGAGGTCAAAACATGACAAATGAGTAAGTAGATTCGGAATTGATTCAGAGGTTATGAAAACGTGATCAATAACGAATCCCCACTTAATGAACTGATAGAAGATTATGAACGGACGAACCGTTAGGAAATGAAGAACAGATGAACTGTCGAGTGAATGTAATAAATGAACGGACGAACCGTCAAGTATTAATGAACATGTGAAACGTCGGATGAATATAAGAAATGAATGGATGAACTGAATATCGGGAAAGAATACGTCCCTTCGATCCTTGTAACCATATGCCTATAAATAGAGCATATATTTGAATAGAAGGATCGCATTTTATCCACAATGTCTTCTGAAGAGAATATAAAGAAGGCTGAAGTTGACCCCGAAGCTACTGAAGGTGTTAAAGAACATCCACCTCCGCAGAAGAAGGAAATGGACGAAAGCTCGTCTACTCCCAAGCCGCCGAAAGATATCCTGGACTTCCTGGTCGAACCAGGGGAAACCGAAGAAGAAGAAGCAATGAGGCTGGCTGCCTGTCAATTCTTGGTGCGGTCAGGAAAAGATGTACTCAATTCTTTTGCTGATTATGTATGTGGTCCTTGTCCCAAATATGAAAGGGATTACAGTGATCTTCCATGATGATGTACTCTTTTTCTTGAGGAATTTGTCTCAAATAAACTCCGTTTAAGAAAACTTTGTTTACGATATATCCTTCCCACTTTATATTTTTTGCCTTTATTCATTGATCTTTTGACTCAGAAATCAGAAAGACTAAATATCATTTTCATAAATATGATATTGAGATAGAAAATTCAGAGGTAATGTGGACATGATTTTCGGGATATCAAATTTGTTGTGAAAACGATACAAAGTAGAATACCTATCTCCACTGGGGATAATAGATATCAGAATGATTCTTCGGAAAGAACAATGAAACAGCTGGAGAATGATGGGAGGACAATCTTGATAGAAATATTAAACGTAGTACTTCTTCAAGAATTTGCCGTTGATGGGCGTCATAGTAGCTTTACCATCTAGAGTAGTGAGTTGATAAGCCCCATTAGAAAAGATCTTATTGACAATGAATGGACCTTCCCATTTTGTATCAAACTTGCCCTTACTCATGTGTGTCATAGTCATCGGGCGTCTGACAGTAAGCACAAGTTCTCCTTTCTGAAATGTTCGAATTCTGACTTTCTTGTTAAAAGCCCTTGAAATTCTAGCTTGATAGAATTCAATATTCTGTTGAGTAGATAACCGCTTTTCATCCAGAGCCTCCAATTCTTGAAGTCGAAGACGATCATTATTTTCTGAGGTAAGTTCATTAGCGATTGCTATCCTTAAAGAAGGAATTTCAATCTCTAATGGGAGAACAGCCTCAGATCCGTACACCAGAGAGAAAGGTGTACACTTAGTAGCATTACGGACTGTAGTGCGATAAGCCCACAAGCATTCCCCGAGCTTGTCACTCCAATTACGTTTGTTAGTGGAGACAAACTTCTTTAGGAGTTTGATGATAGTCTTTTTGAAAGCTTCTGCCAATCCGTTAGATGCTGGATTATACGCGGTAGAAGCCACATTATTGATCCGGTGATCGTCACAGAATCGAGTAAATTTCTGGCTGACGAACTATGGTCCGTTATTATGAACAATGCGTCGAGGAACACCAAATCTGTAGATGACGTGGTGCTTAATAAAGCTGATGACATTAGACGTCTTAACTTCAGATAAAGGAATGGCTTCGGCCCATTTGGAGAAGTAATCGGTTATTGCGAGAATGAACCGATGACCTTTAGATGACGGTGGATTGATCGGGCCGACAATGTCCATGCCCCAAGCTTCGAAGGGCCATGATGCTGCCGTCGGATGTAGAAATTTCGAAGGTTGATGTATAAAATCCGTATGGATTTGGCAAGCTTTGCATTTCCTTGCATATTCAATGGCATCTGATACCATAGTTGGCCAATAATAACCCATCCGTCGAATACGGTCTTGAAGTTTTGGCCCAGGTTGATGCGCTCCACAAATTCCATCATGTGCTTCACGAATAACTTGTTGGGCTTCATCACCAGCAATGCACCGAAGGAGTAAACCATCATAAGCTCGACGATATAAGGTCTTTGTTGTATGATTGTAATAGAATCTGAGTGATCGTCGTCTGATAGATGCTGCCTCACTCGGATCATCCGGAAGAATATCATATAATACGAGATCTAAGAAAGGAAGTCTCCAATCTTTATCCGTATTCTGATTCTCAGTCGAGTTACTGAAGATGAATTCCATGCTGGAATCGGATGAAGATGACATCGATTTACGACTGAATCCAAATCCTCTTATTGTGTTGACGTCATGAGATGTTGATTCTTCAATGTCAACCGGAAGTCCTAGAGTCAGGTTATTTTCAAGATAAAATAATTCTCGATTACGAACAACGATCATTTGTTGCCGTCTGATTGGGATAGCCAGCACCGCTGCAAGATTAGCAAGGGCATCAGCTTCTGTGTTACATGCTCGCCTAACATGTTCAATGAAGAATTCCTTAAATGATGAGGCCATAGATATGGCTGTTTTATGATAAGGAACCAGATCTTGATGGCGAACTTCATAAGTACCCCTGATCTGATTGACAATAAGTTTAGAGTCTCCATACGCCTCCAAATATTGAATATTCAGATGTTTAGTGAGTTGAAGACCAATAAGTAATGCGTTGTACTCAGCTACATTGTTTGAACACGGCTGATCGAGAGAATAAGCTCTTTGGATGGCAAGACCTTCTGGTGATACAAGAACAATTCCAACTCCAGCGACAATATCGCCATTAGGACCAATTCTTGATGCTCCATCAAAGAATAGACGCCAAGTAGGATCTTCTTCAGCAATTTGATTTGAATCTAGGACTTCATCTGGGATTTTATCGTAGAGTTTTAAATTTTCTGGAATTGAGTGAGCAGCCAGAAAATCAGCTAAAGCTTGTCCTTTGATTGATTTCTGAGGAATATAGTGCATGTCATACTGAGCAAGTAGGATTCCCCAGTTAGCTAATCGAGAATTCAAAATACTGGGTTTCTTCATCATGATTCGTATAGGATTGATCCTGGAGGTGACATGAATAGTCTGGCCAATGATATAATGACGTATCTTTTGGACAGCAAACATTAAGGCTAGACATTCTTTTTCAACCGGTGAATATCGAGGTTCAGCTCCAGTCATAGTGCGACTGAGATAATAAATGGCTTGTTCATGGCCATTTTGATTCTTTTGAGCGAGTAATGCACCCAATGAATGACTTATTGCTCGAGTATAGAGGAGGAACGGTATTCCTGAGACGAGAGGTACCAATACTGGAGGGCTCATCAGATGTTGTTTTATATCATCGAATGCTTTCTGACATTCATCATTCCAGACAAAAGAGACACCTTTCTTCATAAGTTTGTTGAATGGTCTGCAGCGTCCTGATAAATTAGAGATGAATCTCCTGATATAAGTGATTCTTTCTTGAAATCCTCGTAGCTCTTTTAAGGTGCGTGGAGGGCGCATCTCTTGGATGGCTTTGATCTTCTCGGGATCCACGTGTATACCTTTAGAGGTAATGACGAAGTCGAGAAATTTACCACTAGAGACGCCTAAGAAGGACTTAGTAGGGTTCATCTTTAATTGATGCTTACGCATTAGATCAAATATAGTCTTTAAATCTTGGATATGATCCTCCTTTTGTCGACTTTTGACTGCAATATCGTCAACATAGCATTCGACTGTTTTCTGCAAATGTTCACGGAATATAGTGCTCATAGCTCGTTGATAAGTTGCTCCTGCATTCTTGAGACTGAATGGCATAACTGTATAACAGTATGTACCAATCGACGTTCTGAAAGAAATGTGTTTCTCGTCCTCTGGGGACATTTTGATCTGATTGTACCCAGAATACCCGTCCATGAATGACATTCGTTCAAATCCACAGGTATTATCAACCATGACATCAGTGATTGGTAGAGGGAATTCGTCTTTAGGACATGCCGTATTGAGATCGCGGAAGTCTATGCATACTCTGATCTTGCCAGTCTTTTTAAGAACAGGAACAATATTAGCCACCCAATCGGAATGTTGTTCCTCTCTAATAAACCCAGAGGTAATGAGCTTATTGACTTCAGCTTCAATTGCATCCATGATGTCTGGACGAAATCATTGCTGTTGTTGTTTGACCGGTCTAACATTCGGCAAGATGTTGAGTTTGTGAGTTGCAATCTGTGGATCAAGACATGGCATATCTTCATAACTCCAAGCAAAGACATCAATGTATTCACGAATGAGTTTGATCATGTCTTTCTTATTAGTTTCTGAAAGACTTTCACTGATGAATATTGGTTTGGGAGATCCTTCTTCACCAACATCTATTTGAACAAGTTTATCTTCAGTCGGAGGTTCTTTTTGCTCGAAGCGGAACTCCCATTGATTATCTAATCTTTGGGCCCACTGTTCTGATTCAGGTGAGATTTCAAACTCTTCTTCGTCTTCATCACTTTCTTCAGAATGGTCAATGGAAACCATATTGGAAGACAGAAGGTTGCAATAGAAGTCACCGATACTCGTATCAGAATCCCAAGAAGTAGTACTGGAAGAATCAGATCTCTTATCTTCGTCAGACTCAGGATCTTCATGGATAATATTGATGAAAGGAGTAGGAGCAGTATAACCCAATCCGCATTTCGTCCTTCCATATTTCAAAGGAGGAATCCGGACAGGTATTTTTCTTCCTTTTCCATAATTGAGGCCAGTCCTGAAGTCATAGCCCATATTTTTGATAATGTCTCTAGATTGCTGACTATAACGACGTAGTTGTAATCTTCCAGTATCATCATTTTTGTCATCATCTTCAAGATCAGAAGGATTTTGAGGCCCTTTGTAGAAGAATATTGGAATGTCTCCTGGCTTTCTGCTGGGAACTAGAAAGTATGAAGATTGTACAGGTTCTAGAGATACATCTGTATGAACAGTCTGTACAACTCCTATGGTTATTGTGTTCAAGTCATCTAACAGATGTAAATAACTATGAACATAATTACACACATCAACGTACTGCAAAGGTGGAGACTTTTCATTAAATGTAAAAGCAGTAATATTTATATTGGGAGAAGGCTGAGCCTTAGAGATTTTAACCAAGTCAATGACTAAAGGGGGAGAAGAAGAAGAAGCTTTGTTTCGATTAAGATCGATAACAAATGGCTCAGAAGAGGTGAGTTCCCTTGAAGTTTGAGATGGAAGAGTAGTCCGCCCTCCAACTGGAATTAGCAGAGTATCTTGTGAAGGTACAGGAACTGTAGTACGCCCACTGACAGGAATGATCAGTACATTTTGAGTAGATGACTGAGGTAACGGAGAGATCCGTCCACTCACTGGAATGATGAAAGAATCTTCTCCAGAGGGTTTAGGAGATTGTTGCTGAGTAGTTCGACTTTTAACAGGGATTATTAAAGTCTCACTTTGTGCATCTTCTTTTTCCATAGCTTGTATGATCCTTGTATACTCTTCTTTGTACATTCGGGAATCGTTGAAATAAGCTTCAACCCCATGGAAGGGATTTATATCAGCAACTTCTTTTTGTACTCTTCCATTGCTATCAATGTATTTAAAACATTGATGAAGAGTAGAGGGCACCACATTATTTTCGTGAAGAAAGGGCCTCCCCAGAAGAAGATTATAGGATCCCGCGATCTCGATCACATAGAAAGTGACTTTAGATCTGAAATCGCCTATCTGAAGCTTCAGATGAATCTTTCCCAAAGGCTCACTTCGGCTTTGATTGAATCCCAAGATAGTAGTAACCGTCTTGGAGAGCTTGTGAAGAGGGATTTTTAGTTCATCCAACAAACTCTTTGGCATTATGCTTATAGCAGACCCTGGGTCAATGAGGATACGATCTATCTTCATCGTATCAATATAACCAGTGTAGTAGAGAGGTCGGTCATGTCGATTATCCTCCAGTAACATGTCGTCTTGTGTAAAGGTGATATTTGGGATAATCTCCAGTACACTGTTGCAATGTAAGCAAGTGGCAGGTTCCGCATCCGGCTTCTTCAATTGTGCAAGATAAGAGTCAGCTTGTAGAAGTGCTTCACTTAATGTCTCCCGAGTTTCTTTAGAAAGACGTAGAAGTTCAAAAAGGGACATTCTAGCTGGAGTATTAGCAAGCTGAGCCAAAATGTCGAAGTTGTAAGGCTTCTGAAGTCCAAGAGGAGAAGACTTCTTGATTGGCTTATCAAACCGAGCCTGTTGTTTGCCTTTCTCCAGAGCTGTAGGCTTGGGAGGAACAGGTTCAGTGGATGATTCTTCTTCAGGAGGAACATTAGGAGCATCTTTAGCATCTGAAGGGATATCAGTAGGATCTTCAGGATTTTTAGAATAATCCTTTAGATAAGGTTTCCCCGTTCGAGTAGCACTAACAAGTGCTTCTTCTTTGTCTTTTGGCTCTGTGTCAGAGGTAGACCCAAGAGAAGTCATATGACATGACTTGATCTTTCCAGCCTTCTTGGATTTTTGAGAAGAAATCTTTTGAGGAAAAGGCGATTCAAAATCTGCCACTAGATCAGGATGGATCCACATGATTTCCCCTGTTTCCAAAGTGATTGGCACTAATCCTTCAGACTGTGGAGGAGGAAGATTCACTATGTCAAGAGTTGCCTTGGGAATAGGAATAATCCCACTTTCAAGGAGTTGAGGAGGGAAATTTCCAAACTGCATAGAGACGACGTTGGAGGTAACGGTCTTCTCTTTTGGAGTAAGAGAGATAGCTCCAGATTTAATCATTTCTGGATCTTTCCTTTCAATATATAACATGTACGAATTGTATGACCCAGCATTCTGTGATATGGACAGTATTTAGGATGATCTGTCTTACCAGCTTCATCAGGTTTCTTGATCTCTGGTAATTGTATTTTATTACCTTTCAGCAGACATTCAAAGATACCAAGGACATCGTCGTCATCAAAAGAATATTCTTCTCTGGGATGAGGTGTTTTTGATTGTTGAGTTGTAGAGGCAGGAGTTTGAACATTTGATGCATCTTTGCTCTGAAGATTAACTTCAAGAGTTTCTTTTCTTTGCGAGCATTATTTTTATTGTTAGCACCTTGTCCTGTTTCTTTAGGAGTCATCTGCACTCCTAAACCTTTAAAGGTTTCAGCACTGATTTCTGCAGCTTTAGCACTGACTATGAAGGAAGGCCAATCTTGAAATTGAGTGGACCCTGTCCACATACTGATGATTGGCAACAAGTTTGATTTGCACGTGTCAATGGTGACAGCATCAGGAGTTCCAAGAGGCATCTTCAGAGCTTCTCTTCGAAACCGTTCAATGTATTCCTCTGTAGATTCATTATTTTTCTGCTTGATTCTAATAAGAGCAGACATAGTCATGTCATTAAGCCCTTCATAGAACCTTTCAAGAAACATCTGTTTGAAACTAACAAATGAGGTAATACTCCCATCTGGGAGACTTCTATACCATTCATAAGCCGTTCCCTTGAGACATCCAATAAATACCCGAGTAAGGAGGGCATCACTTGGTTGCAGTTGATCAGTCATCATTTCAAAGTGATTAATAAACTGACTTGGAGAAGTGGTTCCATCATAGAATGAGATAGTAGGAGGCTTGTATTTAGGAGGATATGATACTTGCTTCTATTCTATCGGATAAGGCTGCTTGATGCCTAACCTTTGTAAACCATCCTTCTGTTTGAATGCCTCGAATTGAGTTTTGAGATTCTTCAATTCTTCAGAGACAACTCCCGAAGATTGTGGAGTTGTGGCTTGTAGAGAATAGTTGGGGGGAGGAACAGCATTGTAAGCACTACCCCCAGCTCCAGAGAGACTAGGATTTGGTTGAGCAGGTCCAGGAGTATTGGATTGTACTGCTGGAGGAACTTGTACTGGACTTATATCAGTATCAACTGGTATGGCATCTGATATAGTCTGTCGATTTTGCAACTGAGCTGTCATGAGTTCATACATCGACTTCATTGTGTCAGTCATAGACTTCATTTGCTGTTCCAAAGAAGCAATTCTTTGATCTTGAGGAGTCAAGGAAGAAGAAGGTTCATCAGTATTCCCATCAACCATGTAAGTCGTGATTGTATGAGGGATTATTGATGAACTAGTAGATGTTGTATACTCTGAATCATTGCTTCGTACATCAAAGTCAACTATAGGAGAATTACCCCAGTAGAAAGAGGTGGGAAGTTAGATTCTCCAAGAAATTCAGAATCAATTTCAGGGATCAAATTTTTTTGACTAGAAGCCAGGACTCTTGCTCTAGTGTTTCTATATACTCCATCTGGCCTATCAACTCTACCCCCGGTGTCCCGAGAAGTCATGTTGACAGAGGCAAACAAAGGCTCATCCTCATCAGGCATAGGTTCATACTGAATCCTATTGAAGACAGACTGTCGTTTATTTTGACATCTGTATTGCATTGTGACTCTTGGCTGGAAGTCACATTCATGATCACCATGGTCTTGAACTGTTGATTCACATCTGCACTGAATTATGACTATTGGATAGAAATCACATTCAGCATGTTCCTTTGATATAGAATTACTCCTTCTCTTCTATTGAAGATATTCCCGTAAATCTGTTTGTGAAGATTGAGGAGTATACTTCCTATTCTTGGGTCTTGATGGCTCTTGATTATACAAAGAGTGATTAATGTGAGCCACATAATTTCTTGCATACTCTGCATCTGGATCTTTTATCTTCATATCCAATTGGTATGGTTTCTTAACACCAGAAGTGCTGAGTTTTGTTCTTAAATCAGTAGAAGGTAACACATTAATTTTGGAAACATAGAGTTTTCCTTCCATTGATCTGGATATTTGCAGAGAAGGAATAGTTAAACCACTCCCTTGATTAGGAGTTGGTAACAGACCCTCTTTAATGGACAGATTCTATGCCCAATTTGAAGAAATCAAAGAAGAAGACATTAAGGAATGTTTCTTCTTAGACTCATTCAGATTTTGAGACATAGAATGTCCAGAAGGAAGAGTAGTCAAAAGACCATCTCCTTTCCTTTGACTAACAAAAGTATCAGTCGAAGCTGTTCCTGAAGTAAAAACTACAGGAGCAGAAGAAACAACTAAAGAGTTATTCCTTTTCGAAGGGACTTTGTGTGGAAGACCACCCCCAGTTCTAGTAGAACTCGGTGAAGAAGAAGAGATAACTAAGGAGCTATTCTTCTCTGATGAAATACACGCTGAAACAGACTTGGTTAAAGAACCAGAGCTGTTAGCGTGATTTTTGATTTTAGAATTACACGCTGGAACAGATTCGGCTAAGGAGCCAGTACTGTCAGCGTGACTTTTGAATGTGGGATTGCACACTGGAATAGATTTGGCTAAGGAGCCAGTACTATCAGCGTGACTTTTGAATGTGGGTTTGCACACTGGAATAGATTTGGCTAAGGAGCCAGTACTATCAGCGTGACTTTTAGAGTTGAATTTGCACACTGGAACAGATTCGGCTAAGGAGCCAGTACTGTCAGCGTGACTTTTAGAGTTGAATTTGCACACTGGAACAGATTTGGCTATGGAGCCAGTACTGTCAGCGTGACTTTTAGAGTTGAATTTGTACGCTGGAACAGATTCGGCTAAGGAGCCAGTACTGTCAGCGTGACTTTTAGTTACTGTCATCTTCGAGCGCACAAGAGTGTGCGTACTTGCAGTGGAGTTCTTGCCAGTGTTAGGAGTAGACATTGTGGCAGAGACTTCACCATTGATTGCCAACTGATTCTTAGGGACATAGACAGAGTGTTCCTTCGACTTGGCAGTGATGATGGAGGCTGGAATGGGCTTGCCACCCTTAGCCCGCTGCATTTCTTTATAGGCCAGTTGATCGAATTTGATCGTCATCACCTTCTTCGTCGAGCCGATTGACGAAGTGTCGCATTAAGTTGTTACCATCTCAGAAGAGGAGATGGTTTTCCCCAACAGAGTCGCCAATTTGTTTTCCATAAAGAAATTCTCTTTATTTGTTGTATTTCTGGGAAAATTACAACTGTAGGAATCCGATCTAGAAGACGATCGCTTTATCCCTTGGACTATGCGAAGAAGAAAAGCTCCCAAAATTTTGACAGTAGATATCAATGTATCTGTACAATGAATGAGAAAAAGAACTCTATTTATAGAGTCAAAACAGTAACTGAAAAGATAACTACCTCACCACTGGTATACTTGAAAAGTCACGCAGACTCAAAATACACGCAGGGTTAATGAGTAGTTACTGGACGTGGCCCGTAACTGTTGGACACATGGCATCAGTGCATGGGTCGTGTGCAAGTTACTGGGCACGCGAGAGAGAGATCGGTGGCATGGCTGCCACGTACTCCAGTTGAAATAAAATCCACGCTGACTTGCTGAAGGCAAAAATCTACGCAGATTCGTTGACGCAGACTCGTTGAAGGCGAAATCCACGCAAGCTTTGAAGAAGAATACTTCAGAATTCACGCAGGCTTTGAGGAGAATAACTCAAAAGTCACGCAATGTTTTGAGGAAGGAGAAGGTTCAGAATCCACGCAAACAGCCAGCTGTCTTGATTTGGCACGCTTCGTCTGACACAAAATCTCTGACATTGATTATATTGTCAGCCGCATTAAATGAAGATAAGACCCAAAGTCACGCCAATTTGGTGAAGAGTGAGTCTTGCTAAGGAAGATTTCGAAAATCACGCAAAAGACGGCTGTGATCTCTCGAGTTCTGTGCATACGTGGCATACGAGGAGACGTTTCTCGACTGTTGTGTTGTCAGTCATTATGATTCTGACGTATAGCTGAGCTGTCTCTGCGTGACTTCTAAAGGAGATGGCCAGGCAGAACTTAGCGTATCTTTTATGCTGCTTCTTGGATCACTCTGCGTGACTTATTCTGATCAACTCAGCGTGACTTTATTTTTGAGGCCTACACATACACTATAGGTGAGTTCATTATAAAGAGACATGGCATGAAGTGCTTTGTGCTTCCCTTGCGATGCTACGCCGCTATGACATGGCTTAAAGTCGAGGCCTTATCCCCTACCGGAAACCTCATCGTAGTGTCATACTACTGTAGCATGAGACCACCGCCTCTTTGTAGTGCCAAACTACCCAGCATGAAGCCTTAGGCTCCCTTGCGGTATTACGCCGCAACGACATGGCTTGCAAGGCTGAGGCTTTATCCCTTACCGGGTACCTCATCATGGTGTCGTGCCACTGTAACATGAGAAACTCCTCCTCTTTGTAGTGCTGACTACATCCCTCTTTATTTTAACATACAGCATTAGGCTAACTGCCCATTTGCGATGCTACGCCGCTGTGACTTGGCTAGCAAAGCCGAGGCATTACCCCATGCCTGGGAACCTCATGGTGGAGTCACCCCACAGTAGCATGGAGTTTCACTCCTTGTAGTGTTGTTCTACCGTGCTTCCTGTAAAGCACACCAGGCATTCACTCTGCCTGAGAACTCATTAAGGCATTTAAGCCAACCTTCCCACATGATTCGTTTTTCGCAGAAAACAACAGTAAACAACAGTGGTTGTAGGTCCGTAACCTTTCCATGCCCAATAGAACATGTACCCACCATTTCTGATATTCTTCCGATTAGTGGTCCTCCCTTGAACCAAAAGCTAGATGCCTAGTAGATTTCTCTTTGAACTATTAACATAAAACTTTATGGTAGGAATATAATATCAGAATGCCTTCAAGCCCATTTTATAAGCTGTGTCATCGATCAGTTGGCGCTTGAGGCCCTTGGTTAACGAATCCGCCAGGTTCTCCTGACTCTGAACGTCAATTACTACAATAACACCTCTCTTGATAAGATCGTGTACTGCCCTGTGCTTCAACCGCACAGTCATCTTCTTCTCATTGAAGAGGTCATTTGATGCCACCGCCGTAGTCGCCTGGTTGTTGCAGTATATCGATATCGTCGGTATTTGCGCCCCAACCACTGGAAGATCATACATGAGCTTCCGAAGCCATTCTGCTTCCTCGGTTGTGGTATCAAGTATAAAAAACTCAGATTCCATGGATGACCGCGAGAGCATAGTCTGCTTCTTCGACTTCCACAATATAGCAGCTCCACCCATAGTGAAAATGAATCCACCTGTGGACCTCTCGCTCTCCACCTCTGAGCACCAGCTGGCATCATTGAAGCCTTCCACTACCGGCGGATCTCCGCTGTCGTACAGTGCATATGTCTGAATCTTCTTGAGATATCTCATAACCTATTTCACAGCTTTCCAGTGTTCAATACCTGGGTTGCTCGTGAAATGACTCAGCATTCCCACGATGAAAGCTTTGTCAAGCCTTGTGGCAGTAGTAGTATACATCAAACTCTCGATTACGCTTGTATACTCCAGCTGCCTGACATTTTTCCCTGAATTAGGCTTCAGCTTCAGATCACACCTGTACGGCGTATCGATCCCTGGAAGATCCCGATACCCATAACGAGTGATTATTTTCTCAATATAATGAGACTGTGACAGCGCTAGTCCAGTGTCTGTCCGGATGATTTTGATCCCTAAGATCACATCAGCTTCCCCCAAGTCCTTTATACTGAACTTGTTCGAGATGAATTTTTTTGTCTCCGTGGCACAACCTATATCCGTACCTAGGATAAGGATGTCGTCCACGTACAGACAAATAATCACACCTCTTCCATCAGCGAACTTCGTGTAAATACACTTGTCCGTCTCGCTGACCATGTAGCCATTTGACCTTATAACTTTGTCAAATTTTTCATGCCACATCTTGGGAGCCTGTTTAAGACCGTACAAAGATTTCACCAACTTGTAGACTTTGTCTTCAAGACCCTTGACAACAAATCCCTCTGGCTTTGCATGTAAATCTCTTCAGTCAGCTCGCCATTTAGGAAAGTCATTTTCATATCCATCTGATGTATCACCATCTTATGTATTGCTGCGAGAGCAATCAATATTCTGATGGTGGTCATCCGGGCTACTAGAGCATACGTGTCAAAGTAGTCAATCCCCTACTTCTGAGAAAACTCCTTGGCTACCAACCTAGCCTTGTACTTGTCAATAGTTCCGTCTGCTTTCATCTTCTTCATGAAGATCCATTTGCATCCGATAGGTTTTGCTCTTTCAGGAAGATCAACCAACACCCAAGTGTTATTTGAGGTGATGGAATCAATTTCATTGTCAATCGCCTCCTTCCAGAAAATTGTGTCTCTGGTCTTCATCGTCTCATCATAGGTAAGCAGATCTGCTTCCACATGATAGGTGACAAAGTCACTTCTGAAGTCCTTCGGCCTCCTCACACGTTTAGCTGACGGCTTAGCTTGTTCTGGTTCAATCGTTGTTTCAACAACAACATCTTCTTGGACCACATCTTTATTGAAGACTTTAGTTTCCTGCGCACCCTCATTGTTCTCTGGTACATCCGTAAGAACAATATTCTTGTGCTTTGCAAATTTGTCTTCAAAATATTCTACGTTGCGAGATTCAATGATATGATTTGACTCAATATCAAGAAATCTCCGAGCATCACTCTTCTCGGCATACCCCAAGAAGATTGTCTTAGTAGTCCTTGTCCCAAGATTCTGAATCTTCTGATCTGAAAGCTTGACATATGCCAAACACCCCCATACTCGAATGACATTCAAGTTAGGTCTGACATTGAACCAGAGTTCATGAGGAGTAACGTCTGAAGTTGCATGAGCCACTCTATTTAAAATAAAAGTGACCGTCAATACAGCTTCTCCCCAGTATCACTTAGGAAGACCCGCAGTCAACAAAAATGAGATAATCATTTTTGTTAACATTCTGTTTTTTCTCTCTGCTACTCTGTTTGATTGAGAAGAATATGAAGCCGTA
>JANAVB010012742.1:0-26864 GCA_029216955.1 Iris pallida | reverse complement strand
GCAGTTTTCTTAGCTTAGCCGGTACTACCACGATTTATTTCAGATTTTGCTCGAATTTAGCGCCATTGACCCAGTTGACCCGTAAGGATGTGCAGTTTACTTGGACAGCAGAGTGCCAGGATTCTTTTAAGAAGTTAAAGCGAGGCTTGATGACGGCACCCATTCTCACCACTCCCAGATGGAACGGAGGATTCTCAGTGTACTGTGGCTTCCAACAGAGGTTTTGGGATGTTTTCTGATGCAGCATGGGAAGGTAATAGCTTATGTATCATGACAACTTCATGATCATGAGAGAAATTATCCAATCCATGACTTAGAGCTGGAAGCAGTATGTTGTACTAAGTTATGGAGGCACTACTTGTATGGAGATAGGGTAAAGATTTTCATCGACCACAGAGTCTGAAGTTGTTTCACCCAGAAGGATCTTACATGCGTCAGAGGAGGTGGCTAGAGCTACTTATGGATTATGATGTCAACCTGCAGTATCATCCTGGGAAGGCCACGTTGTCGCAGATGCATTGAGCATGAGAGCCGAAGCTTATTTCCTAATAGCGCAACCAGAACTTTTAGCAGATCTTCAGAAAATGGGTATAAAAGTTTGTTCTCCCTTCCAATATGGCATTGATGGCCAGCCTGCAAGTTCAGTCCACTATAGTCAGAGGATCCGGATGGCGTAGTCAGCAGATTCCAAGCTACAGCGGCTCAGAGTAGAGTGTGAGGCAGGACGAAGACCAGAGCTATGTATCCATGAAGACGGTACACTTCGGCATGGAAGCGTCTTTGTGTACCCAGTGGAGAACATCAATAGGAGATCATGGCAGAGGCCCAGTTCTCAGTATTCCATTCATCCGGGCAGTACGAAGATGTACCGTAATATTCGTCAGCACTTTTGGTAGAATGACATGAAGAGGAGATAGTCCAGTTTGTCTTTCGTTGTTTTTTGCCAACAAGTTAAAGCTAACACCAGAGGCCGGCTGGACTTCTTCACCCTTGCTGGTTCCAGAATGGAAGTGGGAGCATGTAACCATGGATTTAGTAACTGGATTACCTAGATCCCCAGTTGGTCGAGATGCTATTTGGGTTATAGTTGACCGGCTGACGAATGTGGCTCACTTCCTCCCGTTCATAGTTGGTCAGTCGACCTCAGCTAGCTGATATGTACCAGGCAGATTGTCAGATTTCATGGGGTACCAGTTAGTATCACCTTGGACCGAGATTCAATTTATGTCATACTTTTGGCGTAGCCTGCAAGAGTTTGGGGACCCACCTCCAGTTCATCTCAGCTTATCATCCGTGGACAGATGGTCAATCGGAACGCACGATCCAGACTCTTGAAGATATATTGAGATCTTGTACACTCGACTTCGGTGGTTCGTAGGAGATCACCTACCCTAGTGGAATTCTCGTACAACAACAGTTTCCAGGCCAATATCCAGATGGCACCCGTTTGAGGCACTGTATGGTAGGAAGTGCAGATCCCGCTAGCCTGGGATGATTGGAGGGAGGCAGATGCTCGTCCCGAAATAATTTCCCAGACAGTTGAAGTGGTCACAAGAGTCAGGAATCATCTTCGAGTTGCCCAAGATCGCCAGCATCATTGGACCGATTCTCATCGGCGTCCCGTAAATTCTTGGTCGCCGACCATGTATTCTGAGGATTTTGCCTAACCGTGGCGTCATTCATTTCGGCGTACGGGGAAGCTTAGTCCTAGGTATATAGGCCGTTCGATATTCTGGAGAGCGTAGGTGATGTATCCTATCGTCTCGCTCTCCCGCCGTTGCTAAGCTAGGTGCATGACGGTTCCATGTATCCCAACTACGACGGTATATCACGGATCCGAACCATATCCTGGATCATTCAGAATTATTTATTGGTACCAACCTTTCGTATGAGGAGAGGCCCGTGTCTATATTAGATCGGAGAGAAAAGATGCTCAAGAACAAGACTATCAAGTTAGTCTGAGTTGCTTGGGGTCATCACTCTTTGGGTGAGTCAACCTGGGAGCGTGAGGATGATATCCGATCGCATTATCCCGACCTGTTTGACTCGTGAGGTATAATGTCTTCCTTATGCCTCATGCCTTCGATTCCTTGCTTATGATGATTGATTGTTGATTAATTGTCTAGTATAGCTTGTCCTGTGATTAATATAGCTTGTCCTTGTCCCTCTAGCCTCTAATTAAATTTCGAGGACAAAATTCTTGTAAGGTGGATAGAGTTGTAATACTTGTGGTTCGTATTACGTATTTTGAAATACGTATACGTATTTTGTCTCGTATTGTATGTCTCCTTGCTTGGTTCAATTGGTATTTTCATTTGCTTGGTTATGGTTCATCTTGGTTCGGTTCGGCTTGTTTGGCTTGGTTCGGTTTCGTTGTGAACCAACCCCTACCTACCAACACCATTACCATTTATTAACCCCCACTCCTTTCTCTCTCCTCACTTACTCTTCTTCTTTTCTACCATTACTCTTTACCTACCTGAGAGAGAGAGAGAGAGGGAGAGCTTAGGCAAGTGCATCTTGCTTCATGGAGGAATCCAAGTTTTATTGTTCTATTTACTTCCTCTCAAGATTCTAAAACACTTTAGTACTTAGCATTTTCAATTTTCATGGCTAATTGCTTGTAGATCTAAGTTTATTTCATTTTTGGATTCTGTGGATTTTGATCTATTTAATCTTGTTATTATCAAGTTTTGATGGTTCCATATTGTAGAGAATCTCGTTCTGCCCCATTTTGACCTATGGAAGTCTGGATTTAGACTTGGGATGAAGGACTTATGAAGCTTTGAAGAAGGGAGTCCATGACTCTTCTTCTCGAATTCAGTGGAGAAGAAGAATAGTGCAGCCGCATGGCAGTTCATGGCCGCACCTTTCCTGGCTGCATGGCTGTACTTGACCGCATGGATTTTTATGCGGTAAGCTTTCTCAGCCGCATAGGCCATGGGCTCCTTGCCTGCCGCATGAGACTCCTTTTTCGTAGCCGCATGAACTTCCATTCTTTCAGCCGCATAAATCGTTCACTTCCAGCTGCATGAAGTCGATTCCTTCGAGCCGCATGTGCCCTGACTAATCCAGCCGCATGCGCATTCGATTGGACCCAGCCGCATAAGCTTATTGACCCAGAGCTGTATGGAATTATTTTTATTCAGCCGCATGTGATCCATTCACTCCCGGCCGCATATGATTCCCAGCCGCATATGCCCCGCTTCTGCGTGAGCCGTATGAGACCCATTTACTTCTGCCGCATATGCCCCCAGTCATTCCCAGCCGCATGAGATCGATTTACTTCCTGCCGTATAGGCTCCTGCCCCTTTTCAGCCGCATAACGTTGCTTTTCTGCAGCCGTATATACGCCCGTCATCTTTGAGGCCTGTCCCCTCCTGAGACGCATGCACCCTGAACTGCCCTCAGCCGTATGGACTTCTTTCCCAGGCCGCATATGCCCGAGCCATATGGCTCCTCCGTAGCCTTGTATTTTATGATTTAATTGTTATTATTAGATTTAATTGTTATTATTAGGCTCATGTCTTGTGACCCTCAGTGTGACTTGGGTCTCTGATGGAATGCTTGTACTATGTTATCCTGCATATGTTTCCTAAACACGATAGTGGCCCGTCGTGGCGCACTCCTGACAAATATACCTGACATGATATATTTTGAATTGCTGTTGCGATAGCTAACATGACATGACATGACATGACATGACAAGTATGAATGACCTGGACACCGTGGGCGATTGTGCTTGTACAAATGAACCAGTCTTGTCTTGCATCATGTTTAGGATAGGACCCCTGAGTACCACGGTCAGGGGTACCTACTGAAATTGACTAAGGCTAATAACTAGAATAACACAGTAGTTATGAAGAGAAGCTACAGGGAATCCCGTTACCTGGACGCGCTTGTAGATTTGTAGCCTGTTGACGAGTAGGGCACATTTCCAGCACACTGTCATGTGTTGTACCCCCTCTTGAACAAATATTCGACCTGGACAACCTAGATGGTCTGCAGGGCTTGTGGCTGTCGGAACAATCTCGCTGCATCTTGCTAGTAACTAGGTATTTGATAACCCTAGTTAGTTAAAGTATCAAGCCGTACTTATTACTTGGCCGTGATTGTTGGATGAGGCATAACTAGTCTAGTCTTGTCTTGATCCTGTACAAGATTGTTACATGACTTGATTTCTTATGTTATCTTGCCGATAAATGGTGGGAAACCAAGTTCCGTTCAGATGAAGGGTTACAACCCCGGTCCTTGTTTGGTTTACGGGTTGTAACCTGGTTATCTGAATAGTTCTATGGTTGTCTCGTCGTATATTATTCTGATTTTTATATTTTTAATTCTTACTACATAATTATATTCTGTATTAATAGTTTTTAGTTCTTAAGTGAAGCTTCCTTTGTGGCACTTGCTTTTTCTGGGATCTGACCCAGCTGGTTTTGTATGGCCAGATACCAGAGCAGCTCCAGAGGATCTACCGACTTTCCAGCCCGATGGTGACCACCACGCGTAACCAGGACAACGAGTGGGTTTCTTTTTGTTCTCCCACTCTATTGTAAAAATATTCTTTTGAGGCGTTTAGCCGACGAGCACTTATTTAGCTCGATTTTACTTTACTTACTGTCTGCCTACGGGATGTAACATGATTGACAAATCCTAGGTTGATCATGTATGACTAAACTCTTACTAGTTCTGACATTTTGTAACGACTAGCTTCATGATCAGCTAAATATGTAATATTTGGGACGCCTTACTATTGTATATTTGGTGATCTTACATCTTGTAATATTTACTTGCTTGAGATTGAGACAATAGGCTTGTTCATGACCATAGGAGACGGTTGGCTTGTAGTTAAACCCTCATGTATCTAGCAGCCGTGACCTATAGCGAGGTAGGTTGCACTTCAATATACGTAGCTGGCTATGTGCGCCCCCGCTCTCCAGTATTCTGGTTCTGGGGCATGACACAAATCAATTTTATTGATGCTATAGTTTTCGTATACCAAACTCGTCACTGAGGCAGACTAGCCATCTATGTTTCCGACCATGTCTGACTTGCCATGAGCCTATTATATAGTGCTTCGCCCTAACGAGAGCGGGGCACGATAATAGTTACTACGAACCTTACTATTTCTTATTTCGGAGGCAAATCACGTTTCGATAATTTCTACCCAAACTCGGACATAATCATTTCTACCTACACAACAGAAGTGCAACTATCCTCCGAGCAATTTATGCACTACCATCAATGATTTCAAAATTCACGAAACATCTACTCGTATCGAATTCAAGTCTATTTACCCATGGTTGACATCCGAGATGCTATATGCATCAAAAAAATCGTCGATGACTTTATGGTCTTGCCTGATCATTTACGATCCATCAGTTCCACATTTTTGTATTACTATTTTTCGAAAATCTTGATATCGTAGGCCTGCCCCATTTTATGTTCTCACATTGTGCTTACGTTTCCTTGTATATCGATTTCGATAGGTCATTTCAATTTCGATAGCACGAGGGTCACCTTTGAATCTGCATCAACGTCGACTTTAGTTCGTATTGCATACATCCAAGTTCACAACAAACTTTTCCATACACATTTACTCATTTTTTCGATTCGCTGCATCCCGCTATACTTTGATCGTGTAACCGAGTTACCGATTATCCGACATCGAACCCTCGAGTTATACGATTATGCCCTCTAAGTTTTGCGTGTTTCAGTCGTACTCAAATGATTTTTACTGTAAAGTAACCAACTATCTCTTAGGTACTATTTATCCGCATCAACCAACTCTTCACCGAAGTCGCACGTCGTGCGATCTGATTACAATTCACATCACCCAACATTTCTATCGATATCGCAAGTCGTGTATCGTTTATAAGTTAAAGTTTTCTATCCCGTCGATATGATAATTGTTTCAAGGCATAATCGTTTCGTTAGTCTCGGTCGTTCGACTGACTTACAAATTTTCGTCCGACGTATCATTCATTAATACGAGTTTCCGCCCTATCGTTTCAACATGCCGTCATACAATTTCCAATCGAGTCTCGGTACTCTTCCGTCTGTTGCGGACAAACCTTTCGTAACTCTCACAACGTATCGATGCAATCCATCTCACGAGTGGTATTGCATATACCACTCAGAATCGATTCATTTATCGCATAGGTGGTATGGAATATACCACTCAGAAATTAAATTATTTTTGTCTCATCATATTCAGTATGAGCCAACAATCTATTCTGACTTACATGCAGTAATCATGTCGATCGCAACAGTAACTTTTGATAAATCAAAATCTGACACAATTTGGCTAATGTATTCATTTGCCAAAACAAATTCGGTGCACAACCAAACGATTCATTCTATCGATTTTTCAGTTCCCTCCGTTGCATCTCGTGCAATATTTTTATTTCAGTTTCCTCCGTTGTATCTCGTACAACATTTTAATTCACTCCCATCCATTGTATCTCGTGCAACATTTTAATTCAGTATCCTCTATTGCATCTCGTGCAATATTTTACTCCAGATATTCAAAGTCAATACTCGAATCCGTTCAACACATTCGATATAAACTTTCATGTTCATTGCATGGCAATGCAAAAAAGATTTCATAACTTTCTCAGCAAACATCATGTAATTTCCAAAATATATCCGGCAACATTACATGATTTGCGGCATCGAGTTGAGTCAAGAGTGATTTGATTATGGTGGACAACTTTTTGGAATTGTAACGAAGTAACGCGTCCTGAGAAAATTGAGCCTAGAGCTCTGATACCAATTTGTCACATCCCGATCCAGAAAATTGCTCGTCCGTATTGATTTATCCGAATCATCGTCCTTGCTGGGGCATGATGTCATACGAGTCTGGAGTCTTACAAGGTAAGATGAAAAGTTCTCAAATGGTTATCTTTGATATTGTATTTAGCAGTGAAAGAAACAGGGTATATGAAATAATTTTCTTTATTGATAATTAAACTGAGGTTACAAAGGCATTCAATAGCCCAACTGAATTTGCCAGATTGGCTACAACACTCAAGTTCTCTCGTGTCCACAAAAGATTTTACCGTTCCATACATCATGTCTTCTATATCTCAACCGCATCAATCATGTTGCAAGTCCGAACGTCAATGTAGTCGTATGCCTCAATACGCTTCGGCATTACATGCCTCAGCACGTTCAAGCGAAACTCCGTCGTGAGCAGACCATTCCCTGAAACTGCTACCAAACTAGTAGAGGATTAGTACTTTTGTCCTCGTTGTACTGATCAAAGATCCACTTTGCTAAACCGACACTAAGTAGTGTATTGAATCATGCAACATAAAAGTTAGTGATCTTTCTATCCTTGCCTTAGGGTGAGTTTCATGGCATATTCGAATACAGTAAAAACATGTTATCATGGCAAGCATGTTATTTGATTCGCATAAGCAAGCAGGCAACCAGTAGCAATCTTGTGTTGTTTTGTGACTTCTTAGCAACATCGACGTACTCGTCCTTGCACCTACGCAAGGTGAATATGCCTCATTCCTTCTCTTTCATTTTATAAGTGCTCTGTGCAGGATCTATGTGTTCATGCACTTTCGGCCCATCATTCCTTAACTATATGAAGGTTGTTGAGCATCCGTGCCAGAATGAACTAACTTGTTTCTCTCTTTTTTTCTTTTTTTTTCTTTTCTCAAATTAGGTAGCCTGGCGCCTTCCGTATTGGGTTGCTATCCCAAAAATTGAAGACTTATCGTTGCATACCAATCATTGCAGCTTTCACATCAATAAACAGTCGCTAATCGTCTTACAAATGTGTGCCCATCAAAGTTTTCCTCCTAGGCCGAATTGTCCCGGTTCCCCGGCGCACCCGTTCGAGGGAATCATGCCCACCGTGCACGGGCAATATCTCAAGTCCATTTGACCATGCAACGTACGTCAAACTCATACAACCAAAACATAGTCTTGAATCCGAAACTCAGACTTCACGTCGTCTTGTAATTCTCTTTATTTCAATTTTCTCACTCTTTCCATATTCTTACATTCTTTGTACGATTTCATTCTTCGTTTTAATGTTCAATGGCACCATGTCTCAACTCAATGCTCGTCAAACGAACAGCCCGAAGGTCCTGAACATTTCGAAGGCACCGTGCCACAATCGACAGTTTCGTCACATTCATGCCACAACTTTTTTCTTCGCAACGAAGCCATCTTTTATTATTCTCGTGCACGTACGCACGCTTTGACACAACTGTTCTTTATTCTTCGAGTCGTGCATGCGATGTACGCCTCGATACCGTATTTCCATGTTCTATGCCTTAGTGTTTAATGTTTATGGCTCGTGCACTAGGGCACTCACCTTAATAGTCTTTCAATGTGCTAGCATTCTAACTCGTGTGCGAAGGTACGAACGACTCGTGCGTGAAGGCACTTGTCGATATAGTTATCCTATGTTCTTATGGATTGCGTACCGAGGCGCTCGCCTTTGCGATATTCAATATTCCATAGCGACTCGTACATTTGATGTACGTTTCATTTTAATTTTTCAATCTAGTGTTCGACACGCACTATATTCATCTCTCGGTCAAGCCACGCCCATGGTCTCGATAGGTTAACATAGCATACAACAATATATTTTACTTATGCATGAAGGAGTAGAAAAGAAGAGTCAAAGTCCTTCCACCTTAAGCCTATATGCCTTGTCGTTTCGCCAAGTCGATGCGGCTCGATTTCATAACTTTGTGGTACGGCCAACTCTTCTGAATTAGCCATTCGAGCACTTTGTGCTTCGTTGAATTATTCGACCGATTTGGCTTACCGTGCCTATGTCTCAGTCCGTTGCGAGACGGTGATTTGATTTTGCGGACATCATTACAAATAAGGTAAAATGTCGATCTCTTATATTTTAGCATAAACGTATAGCCTGCACACAAAACTAATTAAAATCAATATTCGTTCGAATCGGACTTGTGCGTTGCATCGATTCAATTTCTTAGAATCTTCTAACCGACTCAATGCTTTCCCTCGGGCCAACATAACACTTGCATCGAACTTACTCGATACATTCCTCGAGTCAATATAACTCTTTGTAATGATTCACATCGATATATATTTTGGGTCAACGCAACTCTTCGAGTCAACAACTCAGCATAACGCACCGTGCAGAACGGGACATTACAATAGCAACTCGTACATTTGATGTACGTTTTATTTCAATTGATCTATCTAGTGTTTGACATGCACTATGTTCATCTCTCGATCGAGCCACGCCCGTGGTCTCGATAGGTTAACTTAGCATATAACGATATATTTTACTTAGGCATGAAGGAGTAGGAAAGGAGAGTCAAAGTCTTCCCATCTTAAGCCGATACTCTTGTCGTTTCGTCTAGCCGATGCGGCTCAATTTCATAACTTTGTTGCACGGCCAACTCTTCTGACTTAGCCATTCGAGCACTTCGTACTTCGTTGAATTATTCGACCGATTTGGCTTACCGTGCCTATGCCTCAGTCCGTTGCGAGGCGGTAATTTGGTTTTGCGGACACCATTGCAAATAAGGTAAAAATTTGACCTCTTATATTTTAGCGTAAACGTATAGCCTGCACATGAAACCAACAAAAATTAATATTTGTTCGAATCGGACTTGTGCGTTGCATCGATTAGATTTCTTAGAATCTTCGAACCGACTCAATGCTTTCTCTCGGACCAACTTAATACTTGCATCAAACTTACTTGATGCATTCCTCGGGTCAATGTAACTCTTTGCATCGATTCGCATCGATACATATTTTGGGTCAACGCAACTCTTCGAGTCAACGACTCATCGTAATGTACCGTTCGGAGCAGTTCATTACAGATGTGGACATGGACACATTAGGACACGGCCATTAGGACCTTGTGGGGATTTGGAATGATTAACACTAATGGTAATTAGGGGTATTTATAGGCTTGGTCTCAAGCCATAGGCACAAAATTGGTTAGGAATAGTCTAGAAGTAGTTAGTTACAACTAACTAAAGAGCACATGCTAATTAATTAAGAGGACATGTTAATTAAACATATGTCTAACTAATTAATTCTAGAAGGTTCTCACTCTAATCCTTAGCCTACCATGGTATTTACAAGAATGCCACTCCACTTTTGATTAATTACAGACTTGCCACTCCCTTTTCATAAATTCCTAATTAGCCAACCTCTAATTCTGAAATTACTAAAATGCTACTCCTAATAATGAATAATAAAATAGCTAATAAAGATCTAGGAAAAATATGGGATTTTATTTGGAAAATGAAATATGGGGTTAAAATGTGTGTGTCGGACCATGCCAAACATAGGGAAAAAATCTGATGGAGGCTCATTATGCGAAATACTCTTTACATCTTGGAATTCAGACCCTACATGTCAGCCAATTCTAGCAGCACAATTCTGTGTGAACCAACATATTGGTCATTTTTCTCGATGTGTTTTATCTACTTTCCGATGTTCATTTGCCATGAAACCAAAACTAAAATTTTCATCTACGTGTCTACTTTGATCTCCAATTGGTCATCCATGTGGTTTTACATGGTTTGTCCGGACGTTCGTTTTACGAACGTGTGTCCAGACTAAACCAATTCTGTTGTAAGCGAGTTTCGGGCGACTGGCGGAGCACTTCGACCACTCTAATATTTTTGGTAATATTCAAGACATCATAATCTTTCCATTCTATTTATTTTTATGCTATTTGGTTGAGATTTTATATTTAATAAAATCAGTACTTGTCGTGTTGTTATCAGAACACCGGATAACATAGAATCTACATATCTTTTTGGACTCAGAATCATATGGAACTTTTCTAAAAATAAACAGTGTGATTATTTTATTATGGTGTTCATATTTTAATATATTTTACAAGATTTAATATTTGTTTAAAATTATTTATTTTGGATACGAAACTATTGCACAAGTCTATGAATATTAATGTCGAATCAATATGAAACTTGTATACATATTTTTCTATGAATAAAATATGCTAAATATTATGATAAATTATTTATAAATAGTTTTTCAGAAATAAATAACATATTTTTATGTTATAAAAATATTACTTTATCATATAGATTTAACACTGTATATGCTAGATTGATATGGTAGTTTGATACTAGTTTTCTTATAAATAATGTAGTCTAAATTTTATTATAAATATTTTAATATATTTTTCCAGAAATAAATATTATATGTTTACTTTATAAACATGTTATTTATTATATTGATTTAATACCATATATGTTGGATTGGGTCATTTATATAGTAAGTGCTAGTTTAGTAGATTATGTCTAGTAGGGACTATATATAGTAAGTCTATAAATAGTATATGTTATGGCATAGATATATCATTGATAGATAGAATTATATTTTAGGAGTATGTGATGGTATTAGCGAGGATCCCGAAGTCGGACCGTCGTATACGCACTTGGAGGCTACAGGCAAGTGTGCCTTGCCAATGTGACATTCATGTTCCTTTCCTTTTTGTTATTATTATTTCTTGTTTTTTATTATTTAGGATGTAGGAATAGTCGATATTTTTCGACCGTAATGTATTCGGACGTCGATGATATCTTACAGTCATCAAGTATCGATATTAGGTATTGCGTGTACTTTATTCGTGTTTCATTGACACGATAGACCACGGGATACCGACAGAATTCATGATACGGAGTTTACATGAGTATTCGTGGTTATGGACTTCGTGATAGGATAATATATTGATACTTGCACTTGTGAATTGTTATACTAGACTTGACTTGGCTTGCTAATTCTAGACATGGGATGGGGAGAACATTATATATATATATATATATATATATATATATATATATATATATATATATATATATATATATATATATATATTATATATATATACTCGAATATTCTCATTTTCATATTGGGACTTGGATGGTTTTCTACTAGTATACCTTTGTCTTTGTAGCAGAGCTTAGGTGGTTAATTATCTACTTGATCTACTCGTATGTCCTTGGTCCCACGACACGATGCCATAGGACAATAGCCGGCCGAGGAGCTTGTGAACCTGAATGGCTAAAGCTATATATACGGAACATGTTCTCACAGGCATATCACTTAGTTGGTTATGGTAGTTATCCTTTCGCATTTATATTTTCTTTTACTGCTACATTGGCATGTATACTTGTAGAAGCATGGAATTCATGTGCCCCTAAATGTAAAATACATTATGCGCCCCCAACAGCATACGCCAGAACACTAAAGGCTAAACATTGGCGCATCAAGATGAATTAAAGAAGAGACAACAAACAGAAGTGCAGAACCAAAGATTTCTATTAATTTGGAAATCTGTCTATTACAAAGGATTTTCATTCATTAGAAATCTATCAGATTTCATTACATAAAAGTCCTATCCTATGGCACAACACTTCTTCTGTCACTGATGGCGTAGGTGCAGTCAGCATAGGCGCGAACTCAACCTTGTCTTCTGACATAGTCACTGGCAGAAGACATGGGCAACACAAGCGCACCACTTGACCTTGTCGTCGGCCATGTGTATGAGCCACTAGCAGAAGTTGCAGGCAGCATACATGCACCACTTTACCTTGTCTTTGGCCTTGTGTTGGCCGAAGACATTGATTGTAGCTCCCCCGTTCAGCTCCCTGTGTAGTTCGACCGACGTGCGAAGAGGAACAAGTCTAGAATGACAATAAATCCAAATCCATTATCTTGACCCTCGAAGCATAACACTGTCAAGATGTTGTTCATGTTCGAACTCTCATACCAAAAGTTCAAACGCATCTCAAATCTCTGAAGGAGTTATTCGTTACGAACTTGACTTCTTTGAACGAGAAGATCCACAACCAACAGCCGACTTGTGTGCCAAAGACAAGGCTCATGGCCAGCCAATGCTAAGTCGGGGTCAGACATAAAGGAGGAGTGTCAAGAGAGAATGAGCCAAGGTATCTCAAAAAGCTCCTATTTATATGCAGCCGCGTAGCCCTACGCCTGTGCCACGTGGCAGTTAGTCAAAGCCCGGAGATTAACGTAATGAATCTCGTGTTTAATGCGATGAACCTGACTTTAACGCAATAAAACTCTAATTATGGCACTGAACTTGCCACTTCAAAAATTGATTCGGTCAGCATTTCAAGCCCACGCCACATACAACGGAAGAAAAGATTGACCAAAATTAGTGAGCTAAATGCTAATACGCCCTTGAAATAGCTACGCCCCTAGAGTAGCCATGACATCTGAACAACTATGCCCTTGAAGTAGCTACACCATCTGGAGTGGCTACGCCTTTAAGAAAAAGTTAGATCTCGACTTCCAAAAAGCATTCAATGCCCTCTGACAGTGAGTTCGACTTTCAAAGAAAAATGCTTCAAACAAAGTGCAGTACACCTCGACTTCTGTACAACTGATGGCAGAACAAGAATCGAAGAGACGTTCGTTGCTACGTCGAACAGTTGGCATAAGCATGGTCCAGACCTACGCCATTAGAAGCCAACACACTTCGAAAACTGAGCTGACAGTCTACATCATTGCAATGATTAAAGTTAGTCAGAGATAGATGTGCAATGCTTCGTAGAGTCTCACCCACGCCAAGGTGCTTCATCAAGCCGAGCTCTGGCGTAGAGTTATCCCCACACACAAGACATTTTGTTTCTACAACAGGAGATCTCACACCCCAAATCATGGCGTAGGGAGCTCCTCTACTCCAACAAAGTAGGATATTTAGGCAATGCACATGCACCACGTGTCATTGATCCAGTCATGCTCATGAATGGGTGCCAAACACCCAAGATCTCAGCAACAGATGAATCTCAACAAATGCCACGTATCGGCTCATCAACAGCCCAAAGAGCAGTTACAACAGATTCAACCCTAATATTACGTGCGCAGCGCCCCTGCGCCCAACAGATCATACGAGTAGCGTCCCTACGTGCATGAGTGAATTACTCTAATAATCAGCTATAAATCGAAGGATCATTCCTTTATTTAAAACACAGTGCATCACCCACACTTCAGAGAACCGAATTGTTGTCCCCTTGCAAATCAAACAGGAAGACTTGCATTTTTTTCTCGATCGTCGACGGAGTAAAGGAAGCAAATTCAATATCCATCGTCACAAGTTCCCAGAAAAACAAATTGTACTTAAAGAGTTCCATCTAGAATCCAAGATTGTACTCGTTTTTTGCTTGTTATATATAAAATTTTCTTCAACACTTTTAATGACAAATGATATTATGTTCCTTGTTATGTCCTTCGAGGACCTAGTGATCTCTCTAGGTTGTTGCTGAGCTTGCTTTATAGAATAGTTGGTTATTGACGATTACATCTTCATGATTTCAGGTATATTATTAGTTGCATTTATCATATTCCTCCATTAACATATTTTATTTTTATTGATTATTCTGTTGATATAGCCTAGTTTCACAAGTACTTTTACTTCTTTGTCATGAGCTTGTTCAGACAGTTGTATTAAAATCTGATTAACTTTATTACATATTATCTTTCTTGGTATTTTATTCTTGTGGAATCGGTGTATTACTTTTTGATCAACATTGGTACACTTAGTTCTTACTTTGGATGCTATTATGTGGATTGAGATATAGTTGGGCTTGCTAAATATCGTTAGATTTGACCTCTAGACAGCTTATACGTATTCGAGTTGGAATGGAGTCCACTTGATATGTAGATGGCATATTTATGTATCATGTTCCTACGTATTTTAGGATTGGGACGTTACAAACAACCCCTACGAGGAACTCGGTACTTTGCCCTTAGGACTCGTCATCCAAGATAGAAAAAGAGAAGATTTGATCGAGGAGTCGTCACATTCGTTCAGGAAGATTGCTACGGGTAGGGTGAGTGATTTCAAGTTATAATATCTGACTTTTCTTCTTAATTATAGTGAGGGGTGTTAACCTATTAGGACAAAAGGTTTAACATTAGTTTTTGTTAATCTTGTAATTTTATCTGAGTTATATAGATTGTGATTTGTCCAGGTGACGTAGTCACCGACCATACCATATATATTGTCTTTATCAATCTGTCCATGTGACATAGTCGTCGACCATATACGTTGGTCCTTTTATTTTGTGACACATAGGATAGAAATGGAGAACCATAATAGCAGTTTTTTTTGTGTACGATTTGTATGTAGAAACTCTTCCAACTAGGATAGAAATTTTCTTAAATTACAATATCAAGTAGGATAGAAAACACTTTTTACTTGGGGCTGGCCCAAAAATGTTTAAAAAAATACAAGTTTGCTATTCATTTGTCACTTTTCGTTCCTAGAATACGTATTTTAAATTCATGTACTGCTTATATGCATTTATCTAATATTTATCATGTATTGTTCTGTATTTAAATTCCTTTAATTTCATGTTAATTAATTTCGTGCAATTTTCCTTTCAGCATTTTATTCTACTTTGCTTTTGGGTTCGACCTGAGTTGGGTTTATTTTCGGCCAGTGGATGGTTCAACAAACCCCCACCTACCACCACCCTCATTTAAAGCCTCATTTCCTTTCTCTCTCTTCATTACTTCTTCACCATTACTCTTCTTCTTCATCCTCCATAACTATCCCCACCTCCCCAGCCGCATAGGCAAGTGCCAACTTGCTTCTTGATGGATCTCCATTTTTGTTGTTCCATTGTCTTCCTCTCAAGATTTTTAGATACTTTAGTACTTAGCATTTTCAATTTTCATGGCTAAATTCATGTAGACCTAAGTTTATTGTATTTTTGGATTTCTTAGGTTTTGATCTAGTAATTTTGTTATTTTTTAAGTTTGATAGTTCCATGTTGTAGAGAATTTCGTTCTACCCCATTTTGACCTATGGAAGTCCAGATTTGGGCTTGGAATGAAGGATTTAGAGAGCTTGGAAGCAGTGGCTTCCATGGTTCTGTTCTCGGAAGTTGGAGAAGAAGAACAATGCTTGACCGCATGAGTTTTCATGCGGCAAGTCCTCTTGGCCGCATGGCATTTCTTAGCCGCATGGCGCTTTCTGGCTGCATGAACCATTTAGTTCTCAGCCACATGAGCAAATGATCATCCTGGCCGCATGAAGTGCTGGCCGCATGAGTATCTTAGCCGTATGGAGCTTTGAGCCACATAAGCTTAATACTCTCCAGCCGCGTAGGCGTATTACTTTCCTGGCCGCATGGGACTTTATAGCCCGAGCCGCATGAGACTTTATTCTTTCCAAGCCGCATAAGGCTTGTGATTCTGAGCCGCATAGACTCAGTTCACCCGCAGCCGCATAGGCTCGTGCTATCCCAGCCGCATGAGACTTCACCATTCTAGCCGCATGAGTTTGAATCCCAGCCGCATGAGACTTCACCATTCCAGCCGCAAGAGTTTAAATCCTAGTCGCATGAGACTTCACCATTCCAGCCGTATGAGTTTGAATCCCAGCCGCATTGACTTAGTTTTCTTAGCTGCATATGCATGTTTTACTCAACCGCATGAACCAATAATTTTTCGGCCGCATGGAACATAACCCATGATGCCTTTTGGGCTGATTCTGTTTGGGTTGACCTTAATTAATATTGATTGTTATCTTGGCACTAATTAACATTGATTATTATCTTGATTAATAATTGATCATGCATTCCTAGTTGGAACTAAGAGACTGGCTAGTCGTCTTATTGAATTGAATGAAGGAGACACATTCATATTAATTATGAACTATTGTAATCGATTGGCCGATCCCGAATATTGGCATATAGGCACATGCCGGCTATAATTTATTTATTTATTTATTTATTTATTTATTTATTTATTTATTTATTTATTTATTTATTTATTTATCTTACAAAAATAGCATGTGTACTTTATGGTCAAGGCATGATTATTCTGCGGTTAGTTTTGATTGTTGCATTACGCTATGTAGGACCTACAACCTAACCGTACGGGTACCGTTGTAGAGTTGGGCATACCGTACTGTGTACAGAAGGTACTCATTCTGAATGACCATGATCCACGGCATGGAATTTCACTTAACATAGAGGTTATTAAGTTAAATAAAATAATGATTACATGGAAAGAATGGATTCCCGAGTTCTTATATGGCAGCCCTCTTCGGGACTATTAGTGCCCGACATGCCGGCTGGTTCCCACAGATACTGTAAATCTGCCACACGGATAGGAAGCGGTATCTGCTTATATTATTTATTGTATATTGTATATTGATGATGGGCGTCCTGCTGGGACTCGTCTAATTCATGATTGGCGCAATTGATTGACTGGATAGACTAGCCTTGCTTGCACATAGTAAGAACTGAGGAATCCCTTATTGTATAATTTCAGGATAACTTGGGACTCACAGTAGCAAGCCGTAGTAGCTGCATGGCCGTTTAAATCGATTTGTTTGTATACTGTACCTACTCTGTTACCTAACTAAGATGATCGGAATGTCAGGACATGACGGGCCAACTTATGTCCTTGTTTGGTTGGGAGGTTGGTTCGAAGTGTCGTGATGTTATGTAAATTCCAGTAGCAAGCAGAGATCTAATATCATATTCTCTCATTACCAATTTTAATTCCTCACATCGTGCTTCCTTGCGGTACTTGCTATTAGAGGTCTAACCCCTCTGGTTTTGCATGGCTAGATTTAGAGCCGGTCCCCGAGGACTCAGCTCACTTCCACCTCCAAGATGGTCAATACTAGAGGAATGATCGCAGGAGGACTCGAGTGGGTTTCTTACTTCCTCGCTCATTTTGTTACTTACTTTATACTTTGTCGTTTGGCACCGACATGTTAGTCAGACTGACTTGTACTTACCTTTGTATAATTATAACTAAGTCAGACTGCAGCTGATAACAATTATGTATACTTGATACATCATCTGGCTATGTTTTGTAAAGCCAAATATCAAGAACATTTTGGCTAAGCATTTGGGATGCCTTACTGCTTTATCTTACATGTTCTCTATTACTGTTTATTGTTTGAACGATTGAGACAATAGATGTGAAGTGACCATAGTGAGACTTTCATGTAGTATGCACCCCTTGTCTTTTAGACAACATTGATTGTATTATATGGTATTCATCTACCCGTAATACGTAGCTGGCTGAGTCATTCTCCCGATCTCCAGTATTCTGGTTCTGGGGCGTGACAAGATTTCAGTGGTGGCCCATGCAGGTCTGATTTCAGACTTATGGGGTGTTTTGATTATAAGATGTCTCAATCACACATGTTCCTCCTTGATCTCATGATTCGTTGTTCTCAATCCTAGCTTGACCTTCCCGTATCCTTTGGCTTCATTGATCCTTTATGTCCGGTCGTTTGATTTTTCTCTTATCCCTTTTCTTAGGGGCACCTCGTCCGTACATGTCAGGACTGGACAGCAACAACAAGGGCAACATGGACAATATGACCAGGTTGGTCAGCTACAAGGGCCAGTACTACCTCAAGAGACTATCCAAGAAGAAGTGATAGTGGAACCAGCAGCTGGACCGCAGTATCCGGAGGTTCCTACACCACCAATAGTTCTACCTACCCCTGTAGAAGTGGACACACCAGCCCTTCTGGAGATCATGAGAGGGATGATGGCTACTCAGCAACATCAGATGTTAGTCCAGCAGCACATGCACGCTCAGTTACAAGAGCAGAACGTACTACTCAACCAAGGATTGCAGACGGCTTTGGAAAGAGGAGTGAGGACCAATTTAGGAGCATCAACCAGGTTTTACAAGTATAACCCCCGCCATTTCAAGGGCACGGAAGATGCCATTTCAGCAGATGCGTGGCTTAAGGATATTGAGTCCATTTTGACGGCAGCTAAGGTACCGGCAGAAGAACGTGTGGATCAAGTGAAGTTGTTACTTCAGGATCTCGCACGTGATTGGTAGAAATCAGAAGTAGTGGACATCAGACGTTCTGTTGCATGGGACGACTTTACTGCAAGATTCAAGACGAAGTACTATAGAATTATGGCACAGTTTGAGTTACAACAGAAGTTTATCAACCTCATGCAGGCCGGCAAGACGGTAGATGCTTATGCAGCGGAGTTCTGCAGATTGAGGAGGTTCGCCCCAGAGATGGTAGCAATGGAGAGCCAGAGGGCTATGAGATTTCAGCAAGGGTTTCATCTTAAACTCTTGCAATTGATAGAGGAGCACAATTACCAGACTTTCGATGAGGTATTGACGGCAACCCGAAGGCATGAGATCACCATTCAGAGGATCATGGCACGGAATGGAGGTCAAAAGAGATCACACAGTCAGATTGAAGGAGGAGGGGGAGCAGCGCCCCGAACAACAGCACCGTCCCTTAGCATTAGCATTCACGATGTGGCAATGCGAGGGCCAGCACCACCACCCAGGCAGCAGCAACAACAACAACAGCAACAGAGGAAGAACCAGCAACCCCCGACGAGCTGTACTTATTGTGGAAAGGTAGGGCACACTAGAGATGTGTGTCGAACATTGAACGGATAGTGTTTGATATGTAGAAATCCAGATCATCGGGCTACCACATGTCCCATGAATTCGAGGTCGGGAGGACCAGTGCAGCAATTTCCTGCTCTGCCAGCACTAGGGGCAGGCCAATATCGAGGACCACCGGTGGCAGTGAGACCGTTGGCACAGTGCCCGTTCATGTTGCAAGCTCAGATGTTTCGACAGCAGGGACCGTCGATGCAGCAACACCAGCATAGACCACCACAGCATTATCAAGGCATGGGCAAGCAGCAGCACCAGGCTAGGCCGCAACATGGGTACCAACAAGGAGGTCGAGGGCAGGCATTCACTCTGTCCCTGGAGGAGGCATTAGCATCGAAAGATGTTGTGGCATGTAACATTCTCGTCGCCTCATATCCCGCAGTAGCATTATTTGATTCGGGAGCATCACACTCATTTATATCTTCATAATTTGCAACACGGCTAGGAATGGAGTTTGAGGCATTGCAGGGGAGGTTAAATATACTCACTGGTAATGGACTCGTAGGAGTTAGTAGACTTATTCTAGCATGTAGCATTGTAGTTTACGGGCATTCCTTATCCGCCCGGTTGATAGAATTTCATGTTGAAAATTTCGACGTTATCTTAGGTATGGACTGGCTGAAAGACACTCATGCGACAATAGATTATCGTAGAGGGAGTGTATTTTTTGATATTTCAGGCATGAAGAGATTCACCTTAGTCAGAACAGTGGCAACTCAGCAAGAGCAAGGGGTAGTAACGACAATGGAAGAAGTTCAAGTTCCAAAGGTAGTTGAAGAGTTTCTAGACGTATTTTCGGAAGAACTTCCAGGTCTACCACCGGTTCGGGATATTGAGTTCAGTATAGAATTGGCATCTGGAACTAAACCGATATCAGATCGAGTTTACAGAATGGCGGATTCAGAGCAGGCCAAGGTATATCAGCACATAGAGGAACTGAAGGAGAAGAAGTTCATCCAAGCTAGCATATCACCATGGGCAGCACCAGTGATACTTGTGGAAAAGAAGGATGGGTCATCCAGATTGTGCATCAATTACAGGAAGCTTAACGCGAAAACAGTAAAGAACAAGTACCCACTACCCAGGATCGACGACTTGTTTGATCAGTTGAGCAGAGCTAGATTTTTCTCCAAGATAGATCTTCGTTCAGGGTATCATCAAGTGAGAGTTCAGAATGAGGATATCCCCAAGACAGCATTCAGGTCGAAGTATGGGCATTATGAATTCTTAGTAATGCCGTTTGGTTTGACCAATGCTCCAGCAATATTTATGGATTAGATAAACCGCATCTTTATGCCATACTTAGATCAGTTTTTCGTTGTGTTTCTTGACGACATTCTCGTATACTCTGCTAATGAAGAGGAGCATGAAGACCACCTTAGGAAAGTGTTACAGGTTCTGAGAAGAACCAGTTGTATGCCAAGCTCAGTAAATGTGAGTTCTGGACGGATCATATTTCGTTTTTGGGTCACATCTTATCAGGAGCTGGAGTAGCAGTGGATCCCAAGTAGGTAGAAGCAGTAGAGAGTTGGCCAGTACCTAAGACCGTAGCCGATGTGCGGAGTTTCTTAGGATTAGCAGGATATTACAGGAGATTTATAGCAGACTTTGCAAGGCTTTCAGCACCCATGACCCGCTTGACACGGAAGGATGTACCATTCGTCTGGTCGGCAGAATGTCAGACATCATTTGAGGAATTGAAGCAGAAGTTGATATCAGCACCTATTCTTACATTGCCAGTTGGGCTCGGAGGTTTCACTGTATATTGTGATGCGTCAGGTAAAGGACTTGGATGTGTCCTCATGCAACATGGGAAGGTGATAGCGTATGTATCTAGGCAACTTCGAGACCATGAGAAGAATTATCCAACTCATGACTTAGAGTTTGCGGCAGTAGTATTTGCTTTGAAGCTATGGAGGCATTACTTATATGGTGATCGAGTGGACATGTACACAGACCACAAAAGTCTGAAGTACATCTTTACTCAGAAGGAACTGAACATGAGGCAGAGAAGATGGTTAGAGCTGATCAAGGATTACGACGTAGAGCTTTAGTATCATCCAGGCAAGGCTAATATGGTAGCAGACGATCTTAGCAGGAGAGACGGCGCATTTATGTTGACAACCCAGAAGCACATTTTAGAAGACCTTCCGGAGATGGGCATCAAAGTCATACTTCCTAGTGATGTAGGAATTCTGGCAAGTCTACAAGTTCAATCCGACTTGGTAGACAGGATCAAGGCTGCTCAGGCGCAGGACCCAAGGATTCAGAAGCTTAGGGCAGAATATGAGTCGGGACTCAGAAAGGAGATAAAAATTCATGAAGATGGTACACTTAGGTTTGGATCACGCCTATGAGTGCCTAATGGAGATATAAGACAGAAGGTTATGACAGAAGCTCACAGTTCTCAGTATTCTATACACCTTGGAGGGACCAAGATGTACCAAGATATCAAGCAGCACTTCTGGTGGAACGGGATGAAGAGGGAGATAGCTAGATTTGTTTCTCGTTGCTTGGTATGTCAGCAAGTGAAGGTAGAACAGCAGAGGCCAGCTGGATTATTGTAACCGCTTCCTATTCCGAAATGGAAATAGAAACACATCACAATGGACTTTGTGACCGGTTTACCAAGATCCCCAAATGGTAAAGGTGCTATTTGGGTGATAATAGATCGGCTTACAAAGGTGATACACTTTCTTCCTTTCAGAGTAGGGCAATCTACAGAAAAGTTGGCAGAGTTGTATATGCAGCAGATAGTCAGGCAACATGGAATCCCTGTCAATATTGTGTCAGACAGAGATACCCGCTTACATCATATTTTTGGAGGAGCTTATATCATAGTCTGGATACCAAGTTAAGATTTAGCACAGCTTACCATCCACAGACGGACGGGCAATTAGAAAGAACAATTCAGACTTTAGAAGATATGTTGCGAGCTTGCACCTTAGATTTTGGAGGGCCTTGGGAGGGCCACCTTCACTTAGTCGAGTTTTCATACAACAACAGTTATCAAGACAGTATCCAGATGGCGCCATTTGAAGCACTGTATGGTAAGAAGTGTAGGTCGCCACTAGCATGGGATGATATCGGGGAGAGGAAGATGCTAGGCCTAAAGATGATTGTCCAGACAGTTGAAGTGGTTAAGGAAATTAGAGAGCGACTTCGAGTTGCGCAAGATCGACATCGTCATTGGACGGACCAGCATCGTAGGCCGCTAGAGTTTTCTGTTGGGGACCACGTGTTCTTGCGGATCTCACCTACCCGTAGGGTCATTAGATTTGGCGTTCGCGGGAAGTTGAGTCCGCGGTACGTAGGTCCATTTCTTATCCTTGATCGGATAGGCGATGTTGCTTATCGTTTATCCCTTCCACCTTCGTTATGAGAAGTGCATGATGTGTTTCATGTATCTCAGTTGCGTAGGTATGTATCGGACCCAAGCCATGTCCTTGATCATTCAGAGCTGGTTGTTGGTACCAACCTGTCTTACGAGGAACAGCCTGCGTCTATCTTGGACCGAAGAGAGAAGATACTCAAGAACCGAACAATTAGCCTTGTCCGGGTTCCTTGGGGTCATCACTCTTTAGGAGAGTCAACATGGGAACGTGAGGATGATATCCGATCACGATATCCGTACCTGTTTGACCCACAAGGTATATCTCTTTCTGTATACCTTGATTGTCTTAACTCCTAATGCTTGTCACCTTATGAGTAGTAGAATTGCTTGGTGCGTAGAATGTTCAACCTGGATATGTTACTTACTGTTAACATTGTAGAATGATTGCTTGCTCTAATTGCTTGTACTTAGATTAGTTTAGCTCCGATGTTTCTATCCTGCTTGGATTTGAAATTTCGAGGACGGAATTTTTTAAGGAGGGTAGAGATGTCACTTCCCGTTCCTAGAATATGTATTTTAAATACATGTACTGCTTATATGCATTTATCTAATATTTATCATGTATTGTTCTGTATTTAAATTCCTTTAATTTTATGTTAATTAATTTTCTATAATTTTCCTTTCAGCATTTTATTCTACTTTGCTTTTGGGTTCGGCCTGAGTTGGGTTTATTTTCGGCCAGTGGATGGTTCAACAAACCCCCACCTACCACCACCCTCATTTAAAGCCCCATTCTCTTTCTCTCTCTTCATTACTTCTTCACCGTTACTCTTCTTCTTCATCCTCCATAACTCTCCCCACCTCCCCAGCCGCATAGGCAAGTGCCAACTTGCTTCTTGATGGATCTCCATTTTTGTTGTTCCATTGTCTTCCTCTCAAATTTTTTAGATACTTTAGTACTTAGCATTTTCAATTTCCATGGCTAAATTCATGTAGACCTAAGTTTATTGTATTTTTGGATTTCTTAGGTTTTGATCTAGTAACTTTGTTATTTCTTAAGTTTTGATGGTTCCGTGTTGTAGAGAATTTAGTTCTACCCTATTTTGACCTATGAAGTCCAGATTTGGGCTTGGAATGAAGGATTTGGAGAGCTTGGAAGCAGTGGCTTCCATGGTTCTGTTTTCAAAATTGGAAAAGAAGAACAATGCTTGACCGCATGAGTTTTTATGCGGCAAGTCCTCTTGGCCGTATGGCATTTCTTAGCCACATGGCACTTTCTGGCCGCATGAACCATTTAGTTCTCAGCCGCATGAGCACATGATCATCCTGGCCGCATGAAGTGCTGGCCGCATGAAGTGCTGGCCGCATGAGTATCTTAGCTGCATGGAGCTTTGAGCCGCAAAGCTTAATACTCTCCAGCCGCGTAGGCGCATTACTTTCCTGGCCGCATGGGACTTTATAGCCCGAGCCGCATGAGACTTTATTCTTTCCAAGTCGCATAAGGCTTGTGATTCTGAGCCGCATGGACTCAGTTCACCCGCAGCCGCATAGGCTCCTGCTATCCCAGCCGCATGAGACTTCACCATTCCAGCTGCATGAGTTTGAATCCCAGCCGCATGAGACTTCACCATTCCCGCCGTATGAGTTTGAATCCCAGCCGCATTGACTTAGTTTCCTTAGCTGTATATGCATGTTTTACTCAACCGCATGAACCAATGATTTTTCGACCGCATGGACCCTAGCCCATGATGTCTTTTGGGCTGATTCTGTTTGGGATGACCTTAATTAATATTGATTGTTATCTTGGCATTAATTAACATTGATTATTATCTTGATTAATAATTGATCATGCGTTTCTAGTTGGAACTAAGAGGCTGGCTTGTCGTCTTATTGAATTGAATGAAGGAGACACGTTCATATTAATTATGAACTATTATAATCGATTGGTCGATCCCGAATATTTGCATACATGCACATGCAGGCTACAATTTATTTATTTATTTATTTATCTTACAAAAATAGCATGTGTACTTTATGCTCAAGGCATGATTATTTCGTGGTTAGTTTTGATTGTTGCATTACGTTATGTAAGACCTACAACCTAACCGTACGGGTATTGTTGTAGAGTTGGACATACCGTACTATGTACAGAAGGTACTCATTCTGAATGACCATGATCTACGGCATAGAATTTCACTTAACGTAGAGGCTATTAAGTTAAATAAAATACTAATTGCATGGAGAGAATGAATTTCCGAGTTCTTACATGGCAGCACTCTTCGGGACTATTAGCGCCCGACAGGCCGGCTGGTTCCCACAGATACTACAAATCTGCCACACGGGCAGGGAGCGGTATATGCTTATATTATTTATTGTATATTGTATATTGATGACGGGCGTCCCGTTGGGACACGTCTAATTCATGATTGGCGCAATTGATTGACTGGATAGACTAGCCTTGCTTGCACATAGTAAGAACTGAGAAATCCCTTATTGCATAATTCCAGGATAACTTGGGACTCACAGTAGCAAGCCGTAGTAGCTGCATGGCCATTTAAATCGATTTGTTTGTATACTGTACCTACTTTGTTACCTAACTGAGATGATCAGAATGTCAGGACATGACGGGCCAACTTCTGTCCTTGTTTGGTTGGGAGGTTGGTTCAAAGTGTCGTGATGTTATGTGAATTACAGTAGCAAGCAGAGATCTATATATCATATTCTCTCATTACTGGTTTTAATTTCTCACATCGTGCTTCCTTGCGGTACTTGCTATTAGAGGTCTAACCTCTCTGGTTTTGCATGGCCAGATTTAGAGCCGGTCCCCGAGGACTCAGCTTACTTCCACCTCCAAGATGGTCAATACTAGAGGAATGATCGTAGGTGGACTCGAGTGGGTTTCTTACTTCTCCGCTCATTTTGTTACTTACTTTATACTTTGCCGTTTGGCATCGACATGTTAGTCGAACTGTCTTGTACTTACCTTTGCATAATTGTAACTAAGTCAGACTGCAGCTGATAACAATTGTGTATACATGCTACATCATCTGGCTATGTTTTGTAAAGCCAGATATCAAGAACATTTTGACTAAGCGTTTGGGACGCCTTACTGCTTTATCTTACATGTTCTCTATTACTGTTTCTTGTTTGAATGATTGAGACAATAGATGTGATGTGACCATAGCGAGACTTTCATGTAGTATGCACTCCCTTGTCTTTTAGACAGCATTGATCGTATTATACGGTATTCATCTACCGTAATACGTAGCTGGCTGAGTCAATCCTCCGCTCTCCAGTATTCTGGTTCTGGGGCGTGATACCATTTTTTTACTTGGGGCTAGCCCAATTTTTTCCAGCAAGTAGGACTGCCAATATGCTGGCAGTCCTAGGACTGCCGCAAGTTGGCAGTCCTAACATTATGTTAGGACTGCCATCTTGCTGGCAGTCCTCGGAGAAGAAGAAGAAGAAGAAGCAGCAACAGCAGACCTATACGGCCGCCTCCGACCTATATCGCACTTGTCGTCATACTCCCCCCCGGCGAGGACCTCTGGCGCCACGTAGTACGGAGTCCCCACCAAGCCCGTCATCCCCCGTCCGTCGCCGAAGCGCTCCGCCGATCCGAAGTCGACGAGCTTCAGGCTGCCCTGATCGTCAAAGAGGACGTTGTCCGGCTTGATGTCGCGGTGGACGATTCTCCGGCGGTGGCAGATGGCGACGGCCTCCATCAGCGAGGCGAGGATCTGCGCGGCTTGGGGTTCGGAGAAGGGGGCGGAGGCGGAGATGCGGTCGAAGAGGTCGGGTCCGGAGAGGAGGTCGAGGACGAGGTGGAGGGAGAGGTGGTCCTCGAAGACGGCGTGGATCTGGACGACAGAGGGGTTCCCTGCGGCGGCGAGTTGGGTGAGCTTGGGCTCCTGCTCGACGGAGGCGAGGTCGAGGGGATCGTGGAGGCAGGCCTTGTCGATTGATTTGACAGCGAAGTGGTCGCCGGAGAGGAGGGATATGCAGCGGCGGACGGTGCCGAAGCGGCCGCGGCCGAGCTCGGGTCCGATGCAGGCCCAAAGGGAAGGAGGAGGAAGGAGGGGGAGGAGGAGAGAGG